>JALIZF010001199.1:0-180185 GCA_029948255.1 Telmatactis stephensoni
TCTGAATTGTACTAACTACACTAGTCGTGTGTACCAAAGCGCGGGAAAAAGACGGAAAAAGATATTGCTCGCGAGGTTCGCGTAACAAAATCTTCTAGATGCACATACAAAGCCAATGTTTTTTCTATGAATAGTTTAACAGCTTGACTATCAGATAACATGATATCAGTCCTAAACTAATTCAAAGTGTTCAAAAAGGCGTCCATAAATGTCCCTCTAATTGTAGGGTTACAGTTGGCACTGAATGGTGGTAGTTTAAAACCTTCCGCTGCAAACAAGTTCTGTGCTTGTTGAAGACTGTAGCAAAAGATGACTCCCTTCGTTTTTGTTTGATCAGTACCATTGCAACCTTTTTCTTTATTAATCTCGTCGATACCTCCAATATTGTTTTGGCAACAAAAACGATCGACTGTCCAGTGGAATTGGTAGCGTTGTTGCCAGGCACAGAATTGTTTTTGGCAACAAAAACGATCGACTGTCCAGTGGAATGGTAGCGTTGTTGCCAGGCACAGCAGATGCATCGGGATCACATATAGCTTTCCAATAATACTTTGGAGCAACAATGTCACCCTTCAATATTATGTCGTCTCCAGTGCTGTTTGTTGCTTGTCCACCTGAAAATTATATAAGGGACAAGTAGTATTGTATGCACCTTTGTGGCCTGTTTTTAGGTGCACACCGCGAAAGACTAATGGTATTTACGTCTATTATTTCACTGCTGCTCTTTGCAAGCGACACTCACACGCACACGCAACCAAGTATCTATTGGCGTAAAATATACTAATGTTGGACGGACACTTGTGTTACAAGGAAAACTAGGGCTGCAACTGGGGTTACTGCGGTTTTCGATATTCTGCGAACTCTGACCTTCAAACAGTCCGTTGGGATTTGGTTATTCGCTTCCGCCCACCTCAAAAAAACATCAGCAAAAAATCCGCAATACTAAAAGTTCAGCTCAAGATCAAAACAGTGTTGGTTTAAATGGAGGGAGGGAAACCGAAGTATCCGGAGAAAACCCTAGTTAGTGGCAAGGAGACCAACTAACTCAAATCATATAATATGTTCAAGCACCACCCTTGTGACACCCAAGTCAAAAATATACAAAGAAGAACAGGAGAACATACAAAACAAACGTTATTTCATTACCAGTTCCAGTAAAGACGTATAAATCTCTGTTTACGTTAGTAGCGTATTTTCTAACAGCATCCTCCAGCATAGCCCAATTGCCAGCATTAAATGGCTGCCATTGAGGAGCGATGTTGGTGTTAATCATAGTCAGCTTCCGCTCGTTGTATGTTGAAAAATCGCCATTTGGAGTGAGATGTCCTCTAGAACAAAATTGTTGATTGCGGGCACTGTTGCTGAAGTTGTCATAACGACCGGCTTGTTCTGGACGATTGTAATCTCGACATTTTGATTGAAGATTTGGAGCTTTGGATCAAAAAGTAGAATCTCGTTATTATACTTGGTATGCCGATAGGCAACTGAAACTGAAACTGGTTTATTTGCACACATTTGATTAACATTCAAATAGACGTACATACAAGATAATAGATATATAAGATAATAAATTATTTTTATATAATTATCAGAGATATGCTAAGTGGAGTTATAAAAGATTTGTTATGTAGTTTCGTCACTCTAGCTGCTGAAGGATTAAGTAATTTTTACATGTTTAGTAAAGGTATGAGCATTAAGCGATCTTATGTCCTGAGGAAGCTTGCCCCAAATTTTTGCTGCAGTAAAAGAAATAGTTTGTTTACCCAGATATGTTCTAGAGGCTGGCAGCTGGTTTAATTCCCATTTGCCGTGTACGAACTTATAAATGTTTAGGTGGAAAGTGTTTTCAACAGTTAATAATTCTAATAAATTGAGGAGAGGCAAAGCATTTTCAGTTTCTTTACCATAGAGTTTTTAGCAACTGGATTAACCAAAATTAGATAAGCCGTACGTTGAATGAATAAGTGAATTAACGATTTTTTGTTAGGCCTCCCGGAGAAAACTAAATTTGCCAGTTTACTTTTAATGATGTCTGGTACACACGTCTCGAGCTCAGTGAGTCAGTGGTACATATTTGACAACTTAATACTCATTTGCACTAGCATAGAAAAGTGCCTCTAGCCAAAAAAATAAACTAAGAACCTCTCGTTTATTTAAAGTTAAGTATTCGTTTGAAAACTACCAAATTGAAGTGAAAAATTTTAAGCACAGAAATGCTCTGACTAGGTTGAGAATTAGTAACCATGACTTAGAAATCGAAAAGGGAAGATACGTGGGGGGCTATAGAGAGCAAGAGGAAAGGAAGTGTTTCTATTGTCCTAATGCTATTGAAGACGAGAAACACTTCCTTATTTACTGTCCTCTGTATTCTGACCTCAGGGCAGACCTTTTAAAAATAAATCTTTCATGAAAATAACTTACTATCAATCTTTATCAGATGATGATTTGTTCCTGCTACTGATGGATCCTCCGTCAAACCTACAAGTAGCAGTAACAAAGTACGTCTATGACTGTTTTACTAAAAGAACCTCGAATAGAATTATTAGCAATCACATTAATGATCTCAATTGAATCCTTTATTTTTATTATATGTGTAATATGTAAAAAAAACTATTGTATTTTATTTGGATAACGTCAATGTATACAGGATATATACACCAAATAAAAAGATCTGTCTGTCTGTCTGTCTGTCAGCATTAGCATTGATTGTCATCATTATCAATCCAAGCATCATGATCCAGGGGTCCAGGACTATCCTTCAGGAAAGAGTGTTCTGCTGCGATAGAGAAATCAGAAAACCATCCAAGGAAATATTTTGGAAAAGAATCAAAACTGAAAAGGCCTAAAGGACGTTTCAGGAGGATGTACAAGGGGGGGGGACTCCTATATATACTGAAGAGGACGGGGGATGCTCGTCGGAAATTTTGAAAATGACCCCTAAAAGGTACCTGAGTGGGAGTGGCAACAATTGATTTCTACCCCTAAAAGGTACGACGAGTATCCCCGTCCATTTACGATTCGGAGTCCCCCCCCCCGGGGGATGTACAACTCCAACCCTGCACCCCTCCTTAAAATCCTTCTACTGTGAATCTATCATGAGCATATTAGCATAGCATTATAGCTGATTTAAAAATTAGTATTGGGCATATCACTAGCATACTATATATTATTCCTGCCTAAAAAAGATGTATTTTTTTCTAAGAAACAGTGACTGACTATAAATAAATACCGTATTGTCCTCGTTCATCATGCCATTTGGCTCTTCTTCTACCACCAGCATAATATTGGGTTTAACAATGTGGGCAGTAAAACTCGGGAATTTTGGTCGATAGTGTTGTAGCAATACCACGTACAAGGGCCGGGTCTTGAAATGCTGACACTGTAGCAATAGTTGAGACCCTGTGCAGGTTACTAGAGTGACAGCACAGCATCTGGACCACTTGGCCAATACTTGAACAAGCACTGGTTGATATCATTCGAATAGGCGTTGTTTGAGGCTTTGACTTGAAATATCATTTTAAGTAATAGCAATAAAACAGCCAAGACGAAGATTTTTCTTCCAATCATCTTCTCCGGATTCCACTGTATTTAGGTACTTTATAAAGTCGAAACCAAAGGCAAGTTACGTGAGTGAGTACAACTTAAGTGGATTAGGTTATGAAAGACCGGACAAAATGCCACAGACTCTCTTAATAAGGTCGACTTCGCTTTCGATTCTATCTGCGCAATTTCCATTGTTCTCAGCTATACTTTATTTATAAAGTCAAAATCAAAGGCAAGTAACGTGATTATGAATAAGTTTATAATGGTTATGAGACATAGAAAGCGAAAAGGAAGAGGATGGGCCGACCACCAAAGACGTTGCTTTCTATTTCAGCAACTTCCATTATTCTTCGGTACTTTATAAGGTCAAAACCAAAGGCAGGTTACGTCAGTGAATAACGTTATTATGTATGAGACACAGAAAGCGAAAAGGACTAGAAATGATGTCACCGCCACTAAAGACTTTGCCTTCAGTGTAGTTTCCATTGTCATTGTGTACTTATAAAATCAAAGGCAAGTTACCATATCAAACCTATCTCTATAAAAATGTGTCGTTCGCACGGCCATGAAGTCTATCAAGAGAAAATGAGTCTATTGAATCTATTCCATATTTGGGCAGGCATTACCTTATTTGGAAGTCGCTTATATTTGATTTTGTGATCTTCCTGCAATTTGATGCCTCAAACTGTCCAAGTTTCGTCAAAACTTACAGATATTGTAGCGATGAAACCATATCACATCGTCCACCATCTTGAAATTAGATTAGAAACCTAGCTTTTCGGTAAACAGGAAATCCAATGGTAGAAACCTCTTAGGAGCGACGAAGAATGAAAAGACAGAAAAGGACAAAAATGCCTGCTTTTTTTGCATGTAAACGTGGTATTATGTTGAATTTCATACCGAAACGAATTTCATTCTGGTATCTTGTTAACAGCTTCTCACTACACTGAGAATTATTAGTAATTGTGTCGCGAAATAATGAAAGAAAAGGTTCTAAAAAAAACTGCATTGCTCATCATGTCTACTCTACAAGCCATATCATAAAGTTGCCAGCTAAGATTACTGCGCCGGTGTTGTCTCTGATAATAGGGACGTATGGGAGAGGGTACATATTGAATGTAAATACGTACCCTCTTTAAATAAAGTGTATTGCATTGTATTGTAATACTCTTTACGTTGGAATTTTGATATGAACAAGCAATTGCCACATGGCGGCATAATATAAAAAGAGACGATCTTTGGTCGTAGGGAAAAGTCGGTCCATTCCGACAGGAAGATTTCGTTTTTAGCTGGTAATAAACTTTATTCGCCACACTTTTTTCTTTGCTATAATTGAATAACTATCTTTTGTAATTGTGTGTTTAACAAATAGATTCAATTTTTCCGTGCGTCTGTACTCTAATCGATGCACAGATGACGTCAAAATGTGGTGAGAACAAAATGTACGCCACGAGACGAAGTCGAGTGGCGTGACTGTTGTTCTCACCACATTTTGACGTCTTCTGTGCATGGATTAGAGTACAGACGCACGGAAAAATGGAATCTATCTGTTTTATATAATATTTATTCGAAACATTCCAACCAATCAGAGCGCGCGTAAGATTCGATGACGCCATCTATGTGTGTGTACTCTAATCACACATGGTTGTTCGACCAATCAGAGCGCGCGTAATATGCCAATTATTATATAAACATGTATTGTAAATGATGTGAAATTCAAATAAACTTTTTACAGAAAAATAATACGTAATATCTTCCCCTCTCCAGACGGGATAATTCTTATTACAAGACATTTGTCAGGTTATGCCAACCCCTAGCATTTTAATAGCTAGATCTCTGGTTGACTTACGAGAAAGTTTGCCCGTACGAGTAAGACAAAAACTGTCAAGAAACACATAACAATGTGGCTTCAGTTTCAAACCCAAGCGACGACTCATCAAAGTGCTCTTCACACCATTCATCCAACGTTGCCTGGTTACCTTGTTTACCGGCTTTCATTATTATGCACGCACATATCTTTTCGTACAACCGCTGGTCAGGAACACCAACCACGCACACTTTCTCGACATCAGGATGTTGGTAGATGACTTCTTCAACTTGAAGTGGTTGAACGGATTCTGTTGCGCACTTGATCATGTTGTCCTTTCTACCAAAGAGGTTTAGTCGTCCTTGACTGTCCAACGAACCAAGATCCTTGAGATGATGCCAACTGTTGAGTTGTTCTTTTGTTCTTATTGGTTCTTGGAAGGTGTTAAGCATGTCAAGTTGGGAAAAGACACGAAAGGACCCCTTGCACAGATTTCACCTAGAAATGTGTAAAAAATTATATTTGTATCAGTAGATAGAATATACAAAATGGAATTGACATAAAGCAGATAGTGCATGGAACGTCGATATTCTGAGGAAATGACCAGTGCGTGAAGGACTCGACACTCCTGAAGACTAGGTTTTGGTGGTCCAACTTGAGCCGCTTCAAACAATAAACGGGACCAAACCAGTCGCTGGAGTGAGCAAACATGCAATATAACCCGCAAACAGAGCAAACATGCAATATAACCCACAAAAGCTGAACAAAACACATGCTACCTGAAATCAAGAGAGTTTACCTTCCGATCCTATTGGCACTAACTGTTCATCTTCATCTACAATTCTGATTTCAAGCCCAGGGGAAACATCATAACAGCCAAGCTCTGCCACGTCGATGTTGTGTTTATTGAGGTCTTGCTTGGCTAAAACACGCGTTTCAGTAGACGCATAAAAAATACAACAATTAACTCTGGTATGAGTTCAAGCAACTTCTTTAGGACAGAAAGGCTCATGGGTTGACCAGCAATTTCACAGTATCGAAGGTTACTGAGATCAAAGGCATGAAAGTTTTCTTGTAGTAGTATGTCGTGCACGGCATACCCCAACATTACCCAATTAGTACACTTTTCTTCCGCGATGATCTGGAGAATTGTTGTGGAGTATCCACCTTTGAAAACCACTTTTGGAGGAAAGACAATCATTGTACAACCATATAGAAATGATGAAGAAATAATGCTTATCCCTGGGGACCAGTCAAAAGGAGAATCGGAAAAAATCCTTGTTGCATTGGTTAGATGTGTGAGTGAACCATCGTTTACGGTCCCAACGACAGAGTGGTGGTGAGTGTACTGTATTGGCTTTGGTGCCGATGTACTTCCAGATGTGAAGAGAACAAGAAATGGGTCATCCATCTGAACTTTCTCTTCGGCCTTTAGAAGCATGGCTTGACTGTCTAGACCCTTTTCGACCACTGTCAGCAAGTTACCGTAGGTGTACACACGGTTCTCCTTGACAAGATCTCCCACATTTTCCGGATTTATCAGAATGGCTTTGAAGTTCTCCTCCTCTTGGAGTAATGAATGGATTTCCTGAACAACCTGCTGCCCGAGAGGAAGTCGATAATCAGTTTTGGAAATCACACAGGAAAGATTTTTTATCTTCTTGATAGTTGAATGACAGTCTTCTTCATCAATTATGGCTATGGCTCCAATTCTGTTCAAGGCCAAATATATGAACACAAACTCAGGACACGATGGGACCATAACGAGCACTCTATCTCCTCTGGAAAGCCCAATGTGCAACAGGCCAATGGCAAGAGATTGAGACTTATTTTCACATTCCTGGAAGGTGATGGAAGTCCTGTTTTTGGTGATGCCACGAAACACAAAGGCTTCTTTGTTGGGATGAGCTTTGGCTTGAACCCGTAGTAGTTGGAATAAGGTTCTGTGTTCCATGGGTTGGACGTGTGGTACGTGGAGGTAACTCATTTTCTAATTTCCATGTATATATAATAAAAAGAAACTGGTTTTAGAAAAAGCTACGACCGTCCCCTAATTTTGATCTTAGAAGTTATAATTATGAAAGGATGGGATAAAGAGCAGTAAGAAATTAGCCTGTGAACAGGCTCAGGGGTGACTGTGGAGGAGGAGGGAAGGGAAGGGGCCCCTCCCCCTCATCCTCCCTATTCCCGCTCAGCCTGTGACAATGACAATGACAATGTTTTATTTAGCATCGTTTTTTCATTAGGTACAGAGAAAAAGCATCATTAATACTTAAATAAAGATGCAAGCTATCTACAATAACCTTTGCGGGCTAACCGGGATAGATAGCCTGTTCACAGACTATAAGAAATTAAAGATATTAATTGATTTGATTTGAGAGCTTTACTACTGCATGAAATGATCCACGCGATCAAATATGTTTTTCTGTATATATGCATCCATCAGTAACATTTTTTGACATCACTGCTGACAACTAGACTCTCTATAAAAATTAAGATCGGGTTGCACATGATGCTCTGTAAAGGTCAGGCTGCATTGAGCACATGAAAAAATACCGTCCATTTCTATTCGCTACCGATTGTCATTTTAATCAATCATGATCTTCAAAATTCCCGGTGCTCATCGAAAATGCTGATATATGGCTTTTCAGCTCATCCCCTAGAAAAGAAAGGGGTTTCTTCGTCAATGATATGAAACTTGACCAACTTAATATCATTTTTGATAACACTGCATGTGACGCGTCTCGTCTGTACTATAAACCTTTTCAAAATTCTTTCATAAAAAGACACAGTCATAAGGAATATTGGACCTTGCGTCAACATGGACTTTGCAAGATCTCGGAGTTTTCCGTTATGCAAAATTTTGGCCTTTCAAAATAGCTTTCTTCGAATCGGACAGGACATGGATCAGATCTTGATATCTCAAAATTTCAATGAAATTTAGGTCCAACAACAATTATTTTTACATACTTTACCTTTATCGTTCACAACAAAGTAGAATCAAGAATTCTTCAAAGACTTCAGCTCTCCTGGTCCTCGCAATTGCAATTGCCAGGGCTTGTGATCACTTGTGCAAGGACTTGTGATCACGAGATGTTTGCACATCTATTGAATTTCACTGATGACCTCTTAAGACTTTGTCACAAAGGTTCCGATCGATATATACATATGTATATATCGATCGGAACCTTTGTGACACAGTCTTAAGAGGTCATCAGTGATGTATATACATCATTGCAAAATATGGCATTACCCCGGATTGCGCTACCAGCAACTGACAATATCGCCTTAGCTACTAGAGCCGAGATGGATTGAGTACTATAGCTTTCTCTCTGTATAGCGTTGTGTCACTGCGTGTTTGCTGTGGTTTCTGGTAATATTTTTTCGTTTTCTTTTATAATCTAATAATAAGTTCATTTCTTATATTGAGCAAATAGGGCGGTGGATGATGAATAAATGTTGCCAGGAATATCAAAAACTCATTGCCCAGAATTTTCTTCCAGCTCTATGATGAATAAAGTGTAAAATTTAACCCGCGACACAAGCACTCCTATACGCAAACTAGTGTCGCATTTATCACATATAGATATGAAAAAGACAGACATGGATCAGTACATTATTGATCCTGCATAAATTGGTTTTCCCTTACGCTTTTGTCACTAATGAAAAAGCAAGCACTGCTGAGTACATTACTTAGTCTGTGCATGTTGCTTGTACTTATGCTTATGCAGTCACTCAGTGTTGTTGCAGAGTGACAATGTGCATCGTTTTATTGACATTTTGGTCGCAGCACAAATGTGATCCCCAACCAAGACTGGCTTTTCCTTCATGAGGCACAGAGGTGTCAGCTAAGTATTTAGTAGAACATTTTTAATTTGGGACACCAGCCCGGGGGGACTCCACTGTAAAAGGATCGGGTATGCTCGTCGTATCTCTTAGGGGTAAAAATCAGCGATTTGGTATCTTTTAGGGTGTTAAAATTGAAGTTTAGAATTTTAGTATTTCCTGGTTTCTCTTAGGGTATCAAAAGAACCCATCGCTTATTGTCTTGTTTTTAAATGGAAGGAATGTGCCCAACAAAAGCGTGTCAACCGTTTAATTTTATGTTTCTCGCAATAATATTAATTGCCTTGTTATAGCTGGTATCTCTCTTAGGGGTTAAAAATCGTCCAGCCACGCCCTTCTTAAAAGACTTCCGGTATCTTTTAGGGACTTTTTCATAATTTCCGACGAGCATACCCGATCCTTTTACAATGGAGTCCCCCCCCCCCCCCACCGAGAACCCAGGAGTCAGCTTACTCCCAGCTTACTCCTTGTCAACGTTGTCTGTTAGAACTTGATCCGAAACTAAAGTTTTTTCTCGTTTCTGATTGGTCCACCTGATCAGCACTGTTTTTCTGATTTCGAAAGAAAGAATACAATATTGATAATGTTGGTTCGAAGATGTAGTCAAAAGCTAGTCTAGGCGAACCAGAATCTGACAATTCACATATAAGCAGTTACAAATACATTTTTAATATAAATTTTTCAAATAAATTTTAAATGGATTGAAGCATACTAAATCATTTATAGAAGTTTGATTACAATCATATAGACGATATACTAGATGTGTAATAAGTGCATTAAATTGTTTACACGAGCCCCCGCGGGTTTTCTTTTTTCTTTCTCTTTTCTTTTCTTTTCTTTTTTTTTCAAAAATGATGTCGTTTAATGGAGGAGGTCGCTAATGCAACGTGTTCCACTTTTATATTGTAATGGTCAAGACAACCCAACATTTTGACAGCTAGATCTTTTAGGACCTTCTGCTAGGCTTCCCCGTACGAGTAACAGGAAAGCTATCAAACAAATACATAACAATGTGGCTTTATTTTCAAACCAAGCGACGTGTGTCTTGAAAACAAGTGTTTTGATTAACATAATTACGAACAAAATGACCGCGACGGATGTGTGTGCCTTTGAAACACAGTGTTTTGATTAACATAATACCAAACAAAATGACAGCGAGGGATGTGCGCGCCTTTTGAAACACAGTTTTTCTGATAGAAACATAAATACCGAACAAAATGCACAGCGAGGATGTGCGCGCCTTTGAAACACAGTGTTTTGAAAGAAAACCTATAAAAATACCGAACAAAATGCACACTCATAGTGCCCACAAACCACGAAGAGTCGTCATCCCCTTTCCCCCTCCCCCCCCCCCCCCCCCCCCCCAACCCTTCCCAACCCTTCCCACGCAATAACTGGGAACACTCCGTTGCGCAGCAACCGCTCGAACTGGTCCACAGGGATCCCAAACAAGATCAAATTTATTTTATTAAGTACAACAAATACTGCCTTCAGTTCCCTCTGCTTAATATATTATCTTAAGTTACATTCATTTCTTAATGTTTTTCCCAGCCAGGAATAGATTTAATCACGGCTCTCAATCGCTCTGAACGTCTTGGGGGTTGGAGCACCTGTCCTCTGTACTTGTGCTCATCTTGATAACGTATCCACCTGAGAGGTTTTTCTTGGCTGGATGGGGGAGTAGGTGGAAACTCTCCTGGGACTGTACTCGACAGAGGGGTGAAAGGAGTGGGTTGATCCGAGGGAGCTTTTAATGGGGTCGATGGTATTTCCTGTGAACTAGGAGTTTTAAAGGCGTTCTAACTTTGGATGTCAGACGTTGAAGAAAGTGTCCATCTGTTCTGCCAATTCCTGCATGACTTTAAGAACGGGTGACTGTAAGTACCCCTGACGCTCAAAATAGTTAGCCATGGTCTTCATCGAATCTGTTTGGCCTCCAGTCTGTGATAGGTGGGCGTCGTTCGGGAGAACATTTGTACGCAATCGACACTCCTCCCTTGTGTTGGGTTTGAGATCGACAAACAGGTAGCCGTACGACCGCTGAACGGCGGCCTCGTACTTTTGAACAAACTGTTCCGTCTTTCCTGGGTACATTTGTTTTCCTAACGTCATCATCTGCAATTTGTCTCTCGGGTTTTAAACAAGACGAGGTACGATGCATTTAGACTCAAGGTGCGCATGATCCTGCCTTGAAATAGACATTTTGCAAGAGGAAGACGACACTGAGATTTCGGTGATGGGAACCCTTTGTGAACAAATTCAGGATTCGTTTGTCGTTGGAGGTCTCGGTCATTTGATCATCGATGACCATGAGATTGTTGATATTTGGATCAAAGTACCAATCTTCGTCGAGGTCATGAGGTATCCCTTTGACAAACTCGATCCCAGGTATAGTTTTGAGCATCTGGTCGTAAGCTGGTTGCCATTGGGAATAACTCCAAACAATACGTTGAGGAGGGGGTTGAATGACTTGAGCTCCGTGCTCAAGTAGGTTCTGAACCCAGACCGTCTTTCCGGAGCCAGTCATTCCAGCCACTAAGGCTGTGAAGGGATGGAGTAACTGAAAACGGTCACATTTGGTTTCCGCAGGCTTCGCCTGGGGATAGGGAGTAAACCGCTCTCCACCCTTTTGATTTTTTCCCTGTTGAAACCAAAATGTACGTTCTGGGCCATTCATTTTGTGAACGCGTCCCAGATGTGATGATAAATTTTGTATTGATTTGTGGCATAAAGGGCACGTCCGAGCCATGTTATGTCTACTAAAGAATGAACAAGAACTAGTTCAGTGGGTTCATTTATAGAGATGTAAGTTTATCAATAGCCCGGCTACCAAGCTATCAGCCATCAGCTATCAGGCTATCAGGCTATCAGGCTATCAGGCTATCAGGCTATTAGGCTATCAGACTATCAGGCTATCAGGCTATCAGCTATCAGCTATCAGCTATCAGCTATCAGCTATCAGCTATCAGCTATCAGCTATCAGCTATCAGGCTATCAGCCATCAGCTATCAGGCTATCAGCTATCAGGCTATCTGCTATCAGGCTATCGGGCTAACGGTTTAATAGGTAATAAATAGGAATGTTTTTCAGTTGGTCTTTCATTTAATGCAAACGGCTGTGCAGACAACATGAGTCACTTGCTAAGAGAAAATTTTGGCTATTTGTGTCATTTAACTAATTGTTTTCCTCACCAAAGAAGGCTTTTGCTGACTACCGCTAGTCCAGAACAGGTTCATGCCATTTGTGAAGTTTGCTCGAATTTATCGAGAGGCCTGATCCCCATGAAAGATATACACAAAGAAAGACTAAGAAAGCATGTGGACGACATACGTACATTAGCCAATCCATCCGTTCCTTTCAAAACCAAAAAACAAATTCTTGCTCAGCGGGGCGATGGTTTTGTATCCGATGTCATGTCACCCCTGATGTCGGCTTTGAGCCTGTTTTTGTTATAAGTATTTGCGTCTAAAAAGAAGAAGCTCATTTTGACGTTGATTTTTCGAGGGAGCAACATGAAGAGAGCACGTAGCGATTCCACTGACACTGAATACGATTCAGAGCATTCTCATGACGGGAGTATTCACTCAGAACAGGACTTGTGGGACAAGGAAGATATTGAACAAGTTCTACAGGATCTCTCCCAGAGTATCCCAGAAGATAAAGCTCTAGCGTTTCTCCATACTCTGGCGGCTTCAAAAAGTATTTTATATTGGAATTCCCATGGTGAGATGCTGTATCACGAACGAAGAATTCCCGTCACCAACATGGCAGAGCTTATCGAGTATGCCATGCTACCTTTGAATCTAGATGTTAAAGTGCCTCGTGGGTTGAAAACGTTCACTCAAGGATTATCGGAGATCGGTGTTGACAAGAAACTGATCCGTAATAAGAAGTTGCTGGCGGATCTGGTTGCTAGGCAACCGGAAGAGGATGAGACAGACAGTGAAACAGGTGACGAATCCTCTGAAAGAGAAAGTTTCGAGTCGGACGGTGAAAGTGTTGGTGAAAGCTTAGAGCCAGAGGAGAGTTCCGAACCGGAGCTTTCCGAATTGGACAAGGAACCCAGAGAGTGTCACGTTTGCCGTGACTTTGTGAAGTTTTACTCTATTCCTGTGGTTGAATGCCCTTGCTGTTTGTGGCGTGAAGCATATTACTGCCGCGAAAACGAATACATCGAATGTGATGTTTGTACTCACGTCTTTCCAGCCAATGCTCAGACCACCAAAGTTAAATTTTGTCGCTGTACAGGCTGTAACGCTGTACACCAACAGTCCCTAAAAACCAAGAAATTAAAACTCATGGACGACCACCAAGAAGAATCAAGTGAATTGTAAAATCGATCACTTGAATAAAAGGAATGACTTTGAGACTGATTTGTTCCTTACTAAGTAGTTCTAAATTCTGTTAAGGCTGAGAATAAATGGTCAAAATATACTATTCTTTTCACGTACTCTCCTCATAGCTCAGTCGGTTAGAGCGCGGGACTGTAGTTCCTGAGGTCGTCGGTTCAAATCCGGCTGGAGAGACTCTTTTTCGAGAAAAAATAAAAATAAATATAGCCAGAGGGAACTGAAGGCAGTATTTGTTGTACTTAATAAAATAAAATTTGATCTTGTTTGGGATCCCTGTGGACCAGTTCGAACGGTTGCTGCGCAACGGAGTGTTCCCAGTATTGCGTTCGTGGACGAGAGGTTCCCCTTCGGACGGCTTCGCCGTCCGTGTTTGTCAATCCCTCCCCCTCCCCCTCCTCCCCTGGGGAGGAAAAAAAAAAAACTTGACCAACTTAATATCATTTTTGATAACGCATGTGACGCGTGTCGTCTGTACTATAAACCTTTTCAAACTTCTTTCATAAAAAGACACAGTCATAAGGAATATTTGACCTTGCGTCAACATGGACTTTGCAAGATCTCGGAGTTTTCCGTTATGCAAAATGTTGGCCTTTCAAAATAGCTTTCTTCGAATCGGACAGGACAAGGATCAGATCTTGATATCTCAAAACTTCAATGACAATTTAGGTCCAACAACAATTATTTTTATATACTTTACCTTTATCGTTCACAACAAAGTAGAATCAAGAATTCTTCAAAGACTTCAGCTCTCCTGGTCCTCGCAATTGCAATTGCCAGGGCTTGTGATCACTTGTGCAAGGACTTGTGATCACGAGATGTTTGTACGTCTATTGAATTTCACTGATGACCTCTTAAGACTTTGTCACAAAGGTTCCGATATATACATATACATCATTGCAAAATATGGCATTACCCCGGATTGCGCTACCAGCAACTGACAATATCGCATTAGCTACTAGGGCCAGACTCGTACCCAGTCGTCACTTATTTTTCATTCTAAGCAACTGGGTACGAGTCTGTACTAGGGCCGAGATGGATTGAGTACTATAGCTTCCTCTCTGTATAGGGTTGTGTCACTGCGTGTTTGCTGTGGTTTCTGGTAATATTTTTTCGTTTTGTTTTATAATCTAATAATAAGTTCATTTCTTATATTGCGCAAATAGGGCGGTGGATGATGAATAAATGTTGCCAGGAATATCAAAAACTCATTGCCCAGAATTTTTCTTCCAGCTCTATTGATGAATAAAGTGTAATATTTAACCAGCGACACAAGCACTATACGCAAACCATGTCAGTGTCGCATTTATCACATATAGATATGAAAAAGACAGACATGGATCAGTACATTATTGATCCTGCATAAATTGGTTTTCCCTTACGATTTTGTCACTAATGAAAAAGCAAGCACTGCTGAGTAGTACATTACTTAGTCTGTGCATGTTGCTTGTGCTTATGCTTATGCAGTCACTCAGTGTTGTTGCAGAGTGACAGTGTGCATCGTTTTATTGACATTTTGGTCGCAGCACAAATTTGATCCCCAACCAAGACTGGCTTTTCCTTCATGAGGCACAGAGATGTCAGCTAAGTATTTAGTAGAACATCTTTGGGACACCAGCCCGGGGGGACTCCACTGTAAAAGGATCGGGTATGCTCGTCGTATCTCTTAGGGGTAAAAATCAGCGATTTGGTATCTTTTAGGGTGTTAAAATTGAAGTTTAGAATTTTAGCATTTTAGCAGTTTCTCTTAGGGTATCAAAAGAACCCATCGCTTATTATCTTGTTTTTAAATGGAAGGAATGTGCCCAACAAAAGCGTGTCAACCGTTTAATTTTATGATTCTCGCAATAATATTAATTGGCTTGTTATAGCTGGTATCTCTCTTAGGGGTTAAAAATCGTCCAGCCACGCCCTTCTTAAAAGACTTCCGGTATCTTTTAGGGACTTTTTTATAATTTCCGACGAGCATACCCGATCCTTTTACATATCCCCCTCCCCCGAGAACCCAGGAGTCAGCTTACTCCCAGAAAATTCTCCTTGTCAACGTTGTCTGTTAGAACTTGATCCGAAACTAAAGTTTTTTCTCGTTTCTGATTGGTCCACCTGATCAGCACTATTTATTTGATTTCGAAAGAAAGAATACAATATTGATAATCTTGGTATGGAGGTGTAGTCAAAAGCTAGTCTAGGCGAACCAGAATCTGACAAATTACATATTAGCAGTTACAAATACATTTTTAATATAAATTTTTCAAATAAATTTTAAATGGATTGAAGCATACTAAATCATTTATAGAAGTTTGATTACAATCATATAGACGATATACTAGATGTGTAATAAGTGCATTAAATTGTTTACACGAGCCCCCGCGGGTTTTCTTTTTTCTTTCTCTTTTCTTTTCTTTTCTTTTCTTTTTTTTTTTTTTTTTTTCAAAAATGATGTCGTTTAATGGAGGAAGTCGCTAATGCAGCGTGGTCCACTTTTATATTGTAATGGTCAAGACAACCCCAACATTTTGACAGCTAGATCTTTTATGGACCTTCTGCTAGGCTTCCCCGTACGAGTAACAGGAAAGCTATCAACAAATATATAACAATGTGGCTTTATTTTCAAACCAAGCGACCACTCATCAAAGTGCTCTTCACACCATTCATCCAACGTTGCCTGGTTACCTTGTTTACCGGCTTTCATTATTATGCACGCACATATCTTTTCGTGCAACCGCTGGTCAGGAACACCAATCATGCATACTTTCTCGACATCAGGATGGTGATAGAGGATTTCTTCAACTTGAAGTGGTTGCACGGAATCTGTTGCGCACTTGATCATGTTGTCCTTCCTACCAAAGAGGTTTAGTCGTCCTTGACTGTCCAACGAACCAAGATCCTTGAGATGATACCAGCTGTTGAGTTCCTCTTTCGTCTTTGCTGATTCACTGTGAGTGTTAAGCATGTCAAAGTTGGGAAAAGCCACCCAGGCACTTCTTGCTCAGATCTCACCTATAAAAAGAAAATGGCAGAAATCGGTAAAGATTTATTCAAGTGTATAGATATATCAGAAAGTGCAAAAAATAAACCAAATGGGCTTACGCGTTGCTATGTACATTTCCACACAATTCAAAACCTCTGGGAATAAGATCAGTTATTTGTTTTAATCACGTGGAAATTTTGGAACAAAAGTTTTTATTCCCAGAGGTTTTGAATTGGGTGGAAACGTACATGGCGACGCGTTAGCTGATCTGGTCTTTTAAAGCGCTTGAATGCACAGGTAGTGCGTTTTCGGTTTCAACTTTCAGTGTACTCTCGCCAAAAAACAAAACAAAACAAGGCAAAACAAAACAAAATGCAAAACATAAACAAAAACGAAACACACTTATTCACGAAACACGAAAATAGAACATCTCTGTATCCATAAATGTACGTAAATGGACGGGGATGCTCGATCGTCGTACCTTTTAGGGGTCAAAATCTGCAATCTGGTACCTTTTAGAGTGTCTCATACTTAAGTGGACTACCAGAGACATATCTGGTACCTTTTAGGGACTGTTTTGGGGTAAATAAACTACCTAAAATAAGCATGAATCGAAAGGGACGATTTCGAGACCTGAATTGAATCTTCAAAGCACATCGATAACAAATGTTTCATTACTTTAATTCTTTATTGTTGTTTTTGAGTGGTACCTTTTAGGGGTAGAAATGAATTGTTGCCACGCCCACTGAGGTACCTTTTAGGGGACATTTTCAAAATTTCCGACGAGCATCCCCGTCCTCTTATATATAGGAGTTCCCTCCCCCGGGGGTTGGGATTAATCTATTTCAAGCAGAATATAAAGAAAACATACAGCAAATGAGCAAATGAAGGCCAAAACCTCACTGTTTTCGATCCAAATTCTCGCTTTGGATTAACAGGCCAAAACTACTTACCGAAACACTTAAACTTCCTGACAGAAATGATTTTAGTTTTGTACAACAGCTATTCTTCAACTAAGGACTTTTTGTCGTTCACTGCATGCTCGAACTTGAAAAAAATCCCCTCTTAACACTATATATTAGAATGTCTAGATGTATTCGCGCATTTGATCATATTCACATGGAAAATGCGCGTTATAAGCAATAAATATTATTATTATTATCATTATTATCATTATTATTATTATTATTATTATTATTATTATATTATAATATTATAATATTATATTATAATATTATAATATTATTATAATATTATAATAATATTATAATAATAATAATATTATAATATTATTATAATATTATAATGACTGCCTATACATCGTAGAATTGACTGTTGGTTTTGAATCCAACCTAACAAAGAATGTGAACAGAAAATACTTAAAGTACAAAACTCTTCTTACAACGTTACACAACAGTTTTAAATCTGTAAAATTTGTTAATCTCTCAATCAGTTGCCTCGGAGTTTTCTCGACTGAATGTACTTCTTTTTTTAGACATGATAGATGAGCTAGGATTTGAGAAGAAATATAAACTGTACATAATTAGGAAAATAGTCAACATTGCCATTAGATCAACGTATTTTATCTTTTGTAAAAGAAACAAAGATTGGGAAAATCCCGAATTGATGAAATTTTAAGTTTCTTTATTATTTAATTTTTTTTTTTTTCGTTTTGTTTAGTTTCATATTAATCGCTTTCATTATAAATGTCAATTTCAAGTAGCCAATTGTAAGTTACCTTTTATAGAGAGATTTACAATGAAAAATGAAAATAAAGTTTCCATTATTATTATAAATAAAAAATAAAAAAATAATAATTAGCATTGCTATTAGATCTACTTATTTCATATTTTTTAAAAGAAACAAGAATTGGGATAATCCCGACCTGATGAAATTTTAAATAATAATAATAATAATTTATTAATTTATATAGCGCAAATATCAATGTGAGTATTTTCAAATGCTAAACTTGTTATATAGATATAATATGTAGCTTTAAAGATATTATGTATATATGTATATGTATTTTTAGTAGTACTGTCAGTTCTGGTAGCCAGTTGTAAATTACCTGTTAAGTGAGATTTACAATTGTATTTTATGAGATAAAACATATGAATAAAGTTTTCATTATTATTATTATGGAATCTTTATATTTTCCTTTTCATATTCAGTACAAAGCGGGTTTCTCGACCTAAGACATTTGTACTTAACGTTATGTGTACATGTATAATTACTTAACAAATCCGTAAAATGTTTTCACGATTTCAGTGTTCTGTGATTGTATCCACTTTTGACATTTTTGAATCAGGTAGTCTTGCTCTTTTTCATTCGATGTAATTGTTCCAAGTGCTTTTTGTAGTTCTTTGTTGTATCCTCCTCCTCCTCCTCCTCCTCCTCCTCCTCCTCCTCCTCCTCCTCCTCCTCCTCCTCCTCCTCCTCCTCCTCCTCCTCCTCCTCCTCCTCCTCCTCCTCCTCCTCCTCCTCCTCCTCCTCCCTCCAAAAACTGTATATTTGCTCATCATGTCTACTCATAAAGCTGCCAGCTAAGATTTCTGCGCCGGTGTTGTCTCTACTCTTTACGTTGGGTTTTTGATATGAACAAGCAATGTGGCGACATAATTTAAATAGAGACGATCTCTGGTTTAAGGATTTGTAAGATTTGTAATCAATTGAGCTTTCGATCGGTTGCCCTCAATATGTATTTTGAATGGTCATTGTATAGGGAAAAGTCAGTGCAATCCGACAGGAAGATTTCGTTTTTCTAGCTAGGAATAAGCTTTATTCGCCACATTTTTTTCTTTACTATAATTGAATAACTATCTTTTGTAATGGTGTGTACATGTATTGTAAATGGAGTAAAATTCAAATAAAGGCTTTAAAGAAAAATGTCATGAAATGAAGTCACTGAATCTTTAATACCCTGCCCTCTCCGGACGGGATGATTTCTGTTACCTGCATGACATTTGTCAGCTTATGCCAACCCTAGCATTTTAATAGCTAGATCTCTCGTTGACTTACGAGAAAGCTTGCCCGTACGAGTAAGACAAAAACTGTCAAGAAACACATAACAATGTGGCTTCAGTTTCAAACCAAGTGACGACTCATCAAAGTGCTCTTCACACCATTGATCCAACGTTGCCTGGTTACCTTGTTTACCGGCTTTCATTATTATGCACGCACATATCTTTTCGTACAACCGCTGGTCGGGAATACCAACCACGCACACTTTCTCGACATCAGGATGCTGGTAGATGATTTCTTCAACTTGGAGTGGTTGAACGGAATCTGTTGCGCACTTGATCATGTTGTCCTTTCTACCAAAGAGGTTTAGTCGTCCTTGACTGTCCAACGAACCACGATCCTTGAGATGATGCCAACTGTTGAGTTCCTCTTTCGTCTTTGATTGTTCATTTTGAGTGTTAAGCATGTCAAAGTTGGGAAAAGCCACCCAGGCACTTCTTGTACAGATTTCACCTGTACAAAGAAAATGTACAAAGAAAGGTAGAAATCGGTAAAGATGTATTCAAATGTATAGATATATCAGGAAATGAAAAATTAGGCAAAATTGTGAGTAAGATTCTTTTTCTTTTATTATGTGGAAATTTTTGGAACAAAAGTTCTCAGAGGTTTTGAATTGAGTAGAAACGTACATGGCGACGCAACCCAACCCAACCCAACCCAACCCAACCCAACCCAAGGCAGATAACCAGAACAGATAGTACAAAAACCTGGTAAATAGTGAAAACAGATTCACTGCTAAATTTTCAATTTTATTAAAAAGTCTTCATCATCAAGAGCAATGTTAGAAGATACATTTTACCTTGCGATCCTATTGGCACCAACTGCCCATCTTCATCTACGATCTTTACTTCAATTGCAGGGGAAATATGAGCAAATGTACCAAGCTTTTCCACGTCAATGTTATCTTTACTGATTACCTTTCTAGATATTATACGGGTTTCAGTTGATGAATATACATGCGTAACTCTCACATTTGGTAAGATTTTGAACAATTTTCGAAGAAGTTGCAAATTCGCAGGTTCTCCGCCCATGACAATATAGCGTAGTTTCTCGAGATCCAAGGAATGTTTGTTGTCTTGTACAATACCATGCACAGCGTAGGTCGAAAGCACGGCGTGTGTACATTCTTCTTCTGCAATGATCTGGAGAATTGTTGATGTATGTCTGCCTTTGAAATCCAATTTTGGTGGAAATAAGATCATAGTACAACCATATGCAATCATACTGGATATATAACCTATTCCGGGAATCCAGTCAACAGGATGAGCACTATAGATCTTTGAATCTTTCGTCAAATCAATAGAAGAACTATCATTTACTGTTCCATTTACAAACACATGATGGGTGTACTCTATGGTCTTAGGTGCTGATGTACTTCCAGATGTGAAGAGAACAAGAAATGGGTCATCCATCTGAACTTTCTCTTCGGCCTTTAGAAGCATGGCTTGACTGTCTAGACCCTTTTCGACCACTGTCAGCAAGTTACCGTAGGTGTACACACGGTTCTCCTTGACAAGATCTCCCACATTTTGGGGATTTATCAGAACGGCTTTGAAGTTCTCTCGCTCTTGGAGTAATGAATGGATTTCCTGAACAACCTGCTGCCCGAGAGGAAGTTGGTAATCAGTTTTGGAAATCACACAGGAAAGATTTTTTATCTTCTTGATAGTTGAATGAGAGTCTTCTTCATCAATTATGGCTATGGCTCCAATTCTGTTCAAGGCCAAATATACGAACACAAACTCAGGACACGATGGGACCAAAACAAGTACTCTATCTCCTCTGGAAAGCCCAATGTGCAGCAGTCCAATGGCAAGAGATTGAGACTTATTTTCACATTCCTGGAAAGTGATGGGAATCCTGTTTTTGGTGGTGTCACGAAACACAAAGGCTTCTTTGTTGGGATGAGCTTTGGCTTGAACCCGTAGTAGTTGGAATAAGGTTCTGTGTTCCATGGGTTGGACGTGTGGTACGTGGATGTAACTCATTCTGTGATTTCCCTAGCACATATAAAAAGAGAATGATATTGGATGGTTTAGCCATATGCATGTGCCATTTTTATTCTACGGAGTGCTACTCATGGACCCATTGCATGGACCCATTACTAATAAAATGCTTGAAAATGCAGATACACTCCTCTCCTGTTTTTGGCTCAGTAAATTAAAGGAATGAATCTGACCTAACCATGCATGCCATCCCAGGAGCCATTTCGGTCCCAACTTCTATAGGTCCAATGGTATTGTAAGGATCAGTGTTTGTGTAAATTGTTATATACCATACCATCAATACATAGAAGCTGAGACCGAAATAAACATTAAGAAATCTGTTGATTAGATGATTTTAAAGAAACGATTGGAAGTGAACGTTTCAAACAGCGACTGAGACAAATGTTTGGTATATGTTGCAAATTCATAGATAAAACATGAAAATCCATATACGACTAGAACGTACCCGCCAATCAAGATCTATTTCGGTCTCATCTTCTAGATTCGATGATTTTGAAAGGGCCAATGTTTGTGTAAATATAGCTATAAAACGCGTTCCGCACTATATATATCATAACCAAGGATTCACCATTTTAACATAATTATTGTTAACCAACACGCTTGGTTGACACAATATAAAGGTCATAAAGACGAAACGTTGTATCAAGTCAACTTTGTGCGTAGCGTGAATTAGGTCTTCGTTTGTCGATCGACTGAAATGTAATATGTTACTTTCTGCATAATTGTCCACAGATCGTTATTTTCCCTTAATTCGCTATTTTTTTCAATCAAGTTAAAACAAATCCCTCTTCAGTAATGTCTTATTATTAGATTCGTCGTTGACCTCTGATGCAACTTACTGAAAGAAGGATGGTCAAAAACAATTCAAATTTTGACGAAATTGCGCACCCTTAATTCCACAACTAGTTGAATTTTGTAGAAAATTCACGGTAAAGAGCAAAACATTTTCATACCTCCGATCCTCTTCGTCTGTAATGAATTGCAAAGCAAAGAGTAGTTGTTTCACTTCTGTTGGTGAAATCTATACGGCTGACCTCTTTGAATGCCCAAGGCTAAGATTTGATCGCGTTACGCTTTATAGTCTATAATAAGGGCCTGTTTATATTGAGATAGGGTCATCCTCCTAGGAGAGTTACCCTCTTAAGATCATGTATTGCCTTTACTGCGAAGGAACGGTAAATATGAAACTAAAGGGATATTTTTTACACAGAGGTAAATGAAAGAGGCGTGAGATCTCATAAGTTTAGTATCGGACTGAGTGTACAGGAAACTGTTGAGAGCAACCATTTTCTCTCCAAATAAAATTGAAGTATAAAAGTATAAGGGAGCAGCCTCGGGTCCTAACGTAATGTATTAAAATTAGTTTAATCAATTTTTTGAGTTTCATGAGAATTTCAGAAACATCGCGTGTCTGTTTGCAAGCTAAGCATGACTGAGAGTACCAAAACCTTTTCTGGCTTTCTCGCCTTCTTTTTAATTGTATACAATTGGTCAGATATCCAAAGTATGGCCTTGACGCATGCACGCTGGGAACCCTAGCTAAGTGAGTTGCGTTACCCTACAGTATAACCCCCTTAATATGGCCACCTATGAGCGAAAAATAGAAAAATATCTGGCCGTAATAACTGGGTGGCCCGCGTATTCTCCGTCTTCCACTTCTTTACACGGGAAGCGCAAGAACACATTAAACCCGCAGTGATGCCTGCGGAGGAGGCAAGTGTAAGTGGTCGCGCCTTGCCGTATTGGATATGCGGGAGTGTCGTCGCGATGTGTACTTCTCGGGTTGTCACGTGACAAAGGCCATACGGCGCAGTGCATTATGGGATTCATTATTATGTTATTAATTCAGTTAATTATTCATCTTTGTTTCCGGGTCGGTTTCTACTGCATGTATGACCCCATGAAATGACACTATCGAAGTTACACAAAGATTTCACAGAGTTACAATAGTGTATCTTGAATAATGCCATTTCATTGGGTCATACATGAAGTAGTAACCTGGGACGATATGCTTCACGTATCAGCATAAAAAAAATGAAGATGACAACTGAGATGAGGCTACGTGCAAAATAAACGCTAATCAGCCAAGCATCAATTACAATTTTGGTACTATTTTATCACGAAAAGACAAGGTATGCTACTTAATGTTCTTTTTCACTGATATAAGGACCTCATTCTGTTAATGTGCATCTTTAGCCAATGAAAGTAGCATGGTAGCTAGTCTGGGTAAATCAAGTAAGACCAGTAGTTCAATCAAACACCGTAGCAGCCAGGTGCTGTACCAAATTGCTCCAAATTTAAGTACATTGAAAGATCACAGCGTCTGAATCATTATTTTCAATGTAGACCCTTAAACAAGGTGGTACTTTTTAATTTGGAACGCTTAAACTGAATGATTTTAGGTTTAGAGCTTGGATCGACTAAAATCGGCACATCGCTTGTACGGTGTCTGAAGTATAGGCTTAAGACTTCAGCTGGACTTTCAGTGAATATTGTTCACCGATATTGCTGTTGAAACTATCAATTAGGCAAGGTATACCTCTGCGAATCCAAAGCTGATCGAGCTTCATAAATAGATATGATGCATGTTTGACAGATCTGACCAAAGCATGGGCCTCGAGTCAGTGAAGTTTCACAACATCATGGCAAACTGATCCTGATTTGCATCGTCTGTCTCGCCACGTGTCATAGTATTAGGACACCAACTAGTTAACTATTGTTTTAGACGGCAAATAAAATTAAAATAAGAATAAACATATAAATTAAGTGGGAAGATGCATGCAAATACAACAGATATTCGAAAATCTTCGGCCTTCGGCAGTTACATGTACAGGCCTTCTATATATTGTTCTTCAGTCTAGATTTCGTTCAGTTACAAGCGGAGAGGAACGGTTTAGGGAGGAGGGAGAAATAGCCCCAAAAAAGTAGGGAGGAGGGAGAAATGGCCGAAAAAATTAGGGAGGAGGGAGAAAAATGGCATTAAAATGAGGAGGAAGGATATTGAAATGCCTGTTCCTCTCTGCTCTACAAGCAAGCTAACTGACAAGTAAAAACACCAAGGTTCCTGAAGGTTATTGGTCGCCATTTCCCAGTACTTGATGAGCGACATTGATCTGATGCAGCTTTCAATCGATCCGCCATGGTAATGTTCATCCCTGTGTTACGCGACGCTTTTCTATACGTTTATATATAGTATTTTTTATACTTTTTATACATTTTATACCTTTTTAATTTTGTAGTTTGTCAGGGATTTTTGTAAGGGACTTTTGTGATTTTTTATGACTTGAACATTCTGTTACATTCTCCCGTTTGCACTTTCATCCATTTGTTTCCTAAAAAATTGCATGGGTGTTTCAGGGGCGGACTTTAGGGGGGTGGGGCGCAGGGGGTTCGCCTCTCCTGAGATGAATTGGGCACTTTTCATTTCTTCTCGATACTTTTCTAATTAAATATCGCCTTGGCCATCTGGACAATGTGTTGATTTCTATATAACATATACTCCTAATGGTACAGCCTGAAGTTAAACAATTCCAAGGCTTTATATGTATGCATATAGTGTGTTTTCTTAATAGTCCAGTTGCGAGATATACAGTTCACCTTGATTCGCTGATTCACCTGGCACATACAAAGGAGCTGATCAGAACGAGGCTATGTGCTAAAACTTTTGTCTTGTTACGAATGACTGAGCTCTATGCACGTAGCCTCGTCCTGATACTTTTGTATGTAGCAAGTGAAGTGTAACTCGGAAGTCGGCGAGTGGGATAATATCGCCTAACAGCATTTTTTGATATTTAGAAATCACAGAATGAGTTACATCCACGTACCACATGTCCAACCCATGGAACATAGAACCTTATTCCAACTACTACGGGCCCAAGCCAAAGCTCATCCCAACAAAGAAGCCTTTGTGTTTCGTGACACCACCAAAAACAGGATTCCCATCACTTTCCAGGAATGTGAAAATAAGTCTCAATCTCTTGCCATTGGACTGCTGCACATTGGTCTTTCCAGAGGAGATAGAGTTCTTGTTTTGGTCCCATCGTGTCCTGAATTTTTGTTTATTTATGTGGCCCTGAACAGAATTGGAGCAATTGCAATAATTGCTGAAGAAGACAGTTATTCAACTATCAAGAACGTCAAAAATCTTTCCTGTGTAATTTCCAAAACTGACTACCAACTTCCTCTCGGACAACGGGTTGTTCAGGAAATCCAATCATTGCTCCAAGAGCAGGAGAGCTTCAAAGCTGTTCTGGTTAATCCTGGAAACGAGAAAGAACTTCTCAAGGAAAAGCGTACGTACACCTATGATGCTTTGCTGACGGTAGCCAAAGAGAACCAAAGAACCAGGTAATGCTTCAACATGCTGAAGAGAAAGTACAGATTGACGACGCATTTGTGATTCTGTTCACATCTGGAAGTACTTCCGCAGCGAAACCCATAGAGTTTACTAATCATAGTTTTGTCAATGGCACAACGCAGGATGGCCTATTCCAAAAAAGAAGGGAAGATTCAAGGATCTTCAATGCTATGCCCGTAGACTGGATGCCCGGAATCAGCAACATTTCTTTTACTATCGAATATGGATGTACAATGATTATCTTTCCACCAAAAATCGGTTTCAAGGGTGGATACACATCAACAGTTATTCAGATCATAGCAGAAGAAAGATGCACCGATTGTGTTCTAGCGCCAGTAATGGTCCACGATATTGTGCTGCAAGAAAACCATGATCTCGATCTAAGCAATCTAAGGTATATAGCAACAGGTGGTCAACCCACGAGCTTACCAACCCTTCAGAAATTGGTGCACCTTTTACCAAATGTAAGTGTTATATATGTTTATGGGTCGACTGAAACTCAAATAGCCTCTATGCTAGAGATCAACAAGGACAACGTTTACGATGTGGAGCTTTGCACCTATGAAATTCGTCCAGGTCTGGAGATTAAAGTTATCGATGAAGATGATCAGTTGGTACCAGTAGGATCTCCAGGTAAAACCTAATTTGAAGTTTCGTGGTTTTATGTCGATGTTCAAAAGCAATCCGTATTATTACAAAAAGGATGTGGGCTGAGCTTGGCGCCGTTCGGCTGAGCTTGGATCGGCCCATTGTGGGCTTAGCTCGGCTCGCGTCTCATCTTGTCAATTTTGTCGTATGCCTTTTATAAGTATACTATTGATTAATTCTGATTTATTTTATGTTTAGGTGAAATCTGTGCAAGGGGTCCCTGGGTGGCTTTTCCCAACTTTGACATGCTTAACTCTACTTCCAATGAACCAACAAGAACAAAAGAACAACTCAACAGTTGGCATCATCTCAAGGATCTTGGATGCTTGGACAGTCAAGGAAGACTGAAAATATTTGGGAGAAAAGATGACATAATCAAAAGCGCTATAGATTCAATTCAACCTCTTCAAGTTGAAGGAATCATGTACGAGCATCCTGATGTCGAGAAAGTGTGCGTGGTTGGTTTACCTGATCAGCGGTTGTACGAAAAGATATGTGCGTGCATCATAATGAGAGCCGGTAAACAAGGTAACCAGGCAGCGTTTGAAAAATGGGCAGATGAGCACTTCAAAGAGGCGTCTTCGGGTTTAAAATGCCTGAAGCCACATTATTTCGTGTTTTTTGACAGCTTTCCTGTTACTCGTACAGGAAAGACTAGTCGACGATCTACAAGAGATCAAGCGATCAAAATACTGGGGCTTGTTGACGGTTTATAAATCATCAGCAAAGGAGCACAGAGTGCTTCATTTTATTGACGTGTTACCCGAGATAATTACAGACTAATTCAATTGTGAAGTACGTAATTTGAAATAATAATTGATATTTATGCCATGATGGGAAGAACATATATTTACAAACAATTAGCTCCTGATTTACGTAAATGTAAGAGAGAGTGAGAGAGAGAGAGAGAGAGTGATCATCAGCAAATAGGGAGAGAGATGGTTATATCAAGAGACCATAATACTAAGGGAGCGAAACGCAGCATTGAATGCATGGTGTCTGTGCAATATTCGCGGTGACTAAGGCTATATTTAATTTTTATTAAATAACTTCGCCATCACGCGTGCAAGGCTTTCAAACAATAGAATTTGATTTTTGACGTGCACGCGGACGGGACCGTTTGCTTTTGGCATTTGAATTCTATTGTTTAAGAGTCTTGCGCACGCGATGGCGAAATTACTAGAGATAGCCTTAGTCGCTGCGAACATCGATCGCCCAGCGTGCAACTTGTCGCGCAACAAATACTAATGTCGCAGTTTGCGGCTACTTGTTGCAAAAAGTAGAAAGTGGTTCTACTTTGTGCAACAAATTTCTGCAACCTGCAACATCGATTTTTGTTGCGTGACAAGTTCCGCGATTTTGTTGCCCGTTTTACCGCACCTTTAGTATTATGGTCTGTTGGTTATATATATATTGTAACGGAACGGTAACCTCAACGGCAAATTGTTAGCTTTTTTTTCTATTGATTATGACTCCCCTGATTGGTTGAAAATTTTAAACTCAAAAGAAAATCTTTTAGAAACGAGCTGGGTTTCATGCAATACATTTTATTCCATAAATATGTTCGGCTCCATAGTGTTGATACATTTTCAGTATTAAAATCTCAATATGATGCAAGGAAATTAAAGCAATTTGCCGCAGAGCTATAGCAGCTATATAAGAACCATTATTTAGCCAACAGATGAACGTCAATACATGGAGCATCGTACAGAAACATAAGTTGCTCTTTTATTCCATTTGCATGCCATTCAAATGTGACTTAACAACTGTTTTTCGTTGTTACACTGTCATGTTGAAAAAATGAAGTTATCTTTTTGCTTATAAAGAGTTGGAGTCATACAATGAATGATCCCGAATAATCCCGAATAATACTTTCCGTAATGAAATCACTAACGCAGTGGAACATGAGATAAGAGAAGGAATCCCTCATATTAGGTTCTGTAACCATCGTTTGATGCCATTCTTTTTAACTTCAATTATTTTTGACAAAACACTTTGGGTGGGCATCTAAGACGGACTCTCGAAAAAGGTTCATAATACAAGGTTGAAACACCTCTGCAATCATTGCCAGAATTGCCGACACGATTGTTTTTTGTTTGTTTGTTTGTTTTTTAATGCGAATGCAGAGGTTTTTACTGAGACTGAGTCCCCCCACATCCACGCCCACCCACACACCCACACACTTCCTTTACAATGTTGCGGTGAAAACTCTGGAACCAACTATACAGACGTTTTATTTGGCTAATATTGTTTAGGGAGGGGGTTGGGGGTTGGAATAGCAAAGATATGCCCTAACGTGAATATGATGTACAAAGGCTCCCTGAATTTCTCATCGTGATACAAATACATCTTTGTGCGTTCTTTGTCGAGTACGTAATAAAATCCGAAGGAATGTGGGTACCACACTGTCGTCCAGGTCAAGTCTGGTTTTTAAATCATCAATGTTTTAGTCAATACTATATTAGTTTGCCTTCGATTGAAGCCAGTAACACACGTACTATGTCATTAAAGCCAGTAACCACAAAAATGAAGATGAGGCTACGTGCATGATAAACGCAAATCAGCTAAGCATGAATTACAATTTTGGTATTATTTTACCACGAAAAGACAAGGTATGTTCTTTATTCACTGATATAAGGACCTCATTCTGTTAATGTACATCTTTAGCCAATGAAGGTAGCATGGTAATCAAGTAAGACCAGTAGTTCAATCAAACACCGTAGCAGCCAGGTGCCGAATTGCTCCAAATTAAAGTACATTGAAAGTTCACAGCGTCTGAATCATTATTTTAACTATCGAATACCCCGCATATGATATTCATGTAGTCGATCTTTTGAAAATGACGCAGAAACACAATAGAAACACAAAAGGATCGATGAATATCATGAATATCATTTGCGGGGTATTCAATAGTTGTGCCGTCTACATTAAAGGAGCACGGGCCTTGAGTCAGTGAAGTTTCACAACATCATGGCAGATTGATCCTGATTTGCATCGTCTGTCTCGGCAGGTCTAATATTAGGATACCAACTATTTAAGTATTGTTTTAGACGACAAATAAAATCAAAATAAGAATAAACATAAGTGGGAAGATGCATGAAAATACAACAGATATTCCAAAATCTTCGGCAGTTACATGTACAGGTCTATATTGTTCTTCAGTCTCGATTTCGTTCAGTTACAAGCAAGCTAACTGACAAGTAAAAACACCAAGGTTCATGAAGGTTATTGATCACCATTTTCCAGTACTCGATGAGCGACATTGATCTGATGCAGCTTTCAATCCGCCATGGTAATAATACGTTGTTCAATATTACGAATGACTGAGCTTTATGCACGTAGCTTCTTCGTGATACTTTTGTATGTGGCAAGTGATGTGTAACTCGGAAATCGGCTATCGGGATAATATCGCCTAACAGCATTTTTTGATATTTAGAATGAGTTACATCCACGTCCCACATGTCCAACCCATGGAACATAGAACCTTATTCCAACTACTACGGGCCCAAGCCAAAGCTCATCCCAACAAAGAAGCCTTTGTGTTTCGTGACACCACCAAAAACAGGATTCCCATCACCTTCCAGGAATGTGAAAATAAGTCCCAATCTCTTGCCATTGGACTGCTGCACATTGGTCTTTCCAGAGGAGATAGAGTTCTTGTTTTGGTCCCATCGTGTCCTGAATTTCTGTTTATTTATGTGGCCCTGAACAGAATTGGAGCAATTGCAATAATTTCTGAAGAAGACAGTTATTCAACTATCAAGAAGATCAAAAATCTTACTTGTGTAATTTCCAAAACTGACTACCAACTTCCTCTCGGACAACGGGTTGTTCAGGAAATCCAATCATTGCTCCAAGAGCAGGAGAGCTTCAAAGCAGTTCTGGTTAATCCTGGAAACGAGAAAGAACTTCTCAAGGAACAGCGTACGTACACCTATGATGCTTTGCTGACAGTAGCCAAAGAGAACCCAAAGAGCCAGGTAATGCTTCAACATGCTGAAGAGAAAGTACAGATTGACGACGCATTTGTGATTCTGTTCACATCTGGAAGTACTTCCGCAGAGAAACCCATAGAGTTTACTAATCATAGTTTTGTCAATGGCACAATGCAGGATGGCTTATTCCAAAAAAGAAGGGAAGATTCAAGGATCTTCAATGCTATGCCCGTAGACTGGATGCCTGGAATCAGCAACATTTCTTTTACTATCGAATATGGATGTACAATGATTGTCTTTCCACCAAAAATCGGTTTCAAGGGTGGACACACATCAACAGTTATTCAGATCATAGCAGAAGAAAGATGCACCGATTGTATTCTAGTGCCAGTAATGGTCCACGATATTGTGCTGCAAGAAAACCATGATCTCGATCTAAGCAATCTAAGGTATATAGCAACAGGTGGTCAACCCACGAGCTTACCAACCCTTCAGAAATTGGTGTACCTTTTACCAAATGTAAGTGTTATATATGTTTATGGGTCGACTGAAACTCAAATAGCCTCTATGCTAGAGATCAACAAGGACAACGTTAATGATGTGGAGCTTTGCACCTATGAAATTCGTCCAGGTCTGGAGATTAAAGTTATCGATGAAGATGATCAGTTGGTACCAGTAGGATCTCCAGGTAAAACCCAATTTGAAGTTTCGTGGTTTTATGTCGATGCTTCAAAAGCAATCCGTATTATCACAAAAAGGATGTGGGCTGAGCTTGGCGCCGTTCGGCTGAGCTTGGATCGGCCCATTGTGGGCTGAGCTTGGATCGGCCCATTGTGGGCTTAGCTCGGCTCGTCTCATCTTGTCAATTTTGTCTTATGCCTTTTGTGAGTATACTATTGATTAATTCTGATTTATTTTATGTTTAGGTGAAATCTGTGCAAGGGGTCCCTGGGTGGCTTTTCCCAACTTTGACATGCTTAACTCTACTTCCAATGAACCAACAAGAACAAAAGAACAACTCAACAGTTGGCATCATCTCAAGGATCTTGGATGCTTGGACAGTCAAGGACGACTGAAAATATTTGGGAGAAAAGATGACATAATCAAAAGCGCTATAGATTCAATTCAACCTCTTCAAGTTGAAGGAATCATGTACGAGCATCCTGATGTGGAGAAAGTGTGCGTGGTTGGTTTACCTGATCAGCGGTTGTACGAAAAGATATGTGCGTGCATCATAATGAGAGCCGGTAAACAAGGTAACCAGGCAGCGTTTGAAAAATGGGCAGATGAGCACTTCTACGAGGCGTCTTCGGGTTTAAAATGCCTGAAGCCACATTATTTCGTGTTTTTTGACAGCTTTCCTGTTACTCGCACAGGAAAGACTAGTCGACGATCTACAAGAGATCAAGCGATCAAAATACTGGGGCTTGTTGACGGTTTATAAATCATCAGCAAAGGAGCACAGAGTGCTTCATTTTATTGACGTGTTACCCGAGATAATTACAGACTAATTCAATTGTGAAGTACGTAATTTGAAATAATAATTGATATTTATGCCATGACGGGAAGAACATATATTTACAAACAATTAGCTCCTGATTTACGTAAATGTAAGAGAGAGAGAGAGAGAGAGAGAGTGATCATCAGCAAATAGGGAGAGAGATGGTTATATCAAGAGACCATAATACTAAGGGAGCGAAACGCAGAATTGAATGCATGGTGTCTGTGCAATATTCGCGGTGACTAAGGCTATATTTAATTTCTATTAAATAACTTCGCCATCACGCGTGCAAGGCTTTCAAACAATAGAATTTGATTTTTGACGTGCACGCGGACGGGACCGTTTGCTTTTGGCATTTGAATTCTATTGTTTAAGAGTCTTGCGCACGCGATGGCGAAATTACTAGAGATAGCCTTAGTCGCTGCGAACATCGATCGCCCAGCGTGCAACTTGTCGCGCAACAAATACCAATGTCGCAGTTTGCGGCTACTTGTTGCAAAAAGTAGAAAGTGGTTCTACTTTGTGCAACAAATTTCTGCAACCTGCAACATCGATTTTTGTTGCGTGACAAGTTCCGCGATTTTGTTGCCCGTTTTACCGCACCTTTAGTATTATGGTCTGTTGGTTATATATATATTGTAACGGAACGGTAACCTCAACGGCAAATTGTTAGCTTTTTTTTCTATTGATTATGACTCCCCTGATTGGTTGAAAATTTTAAACTCAAAAGAAAATCTTTTAGAAACGAGCTGGGTTTCATGCAATACATTTTATTCCATAAATATGTTCGGCTCCATAGTGTTGATACATTTTCAGTATTAAAATCTCAATATGATGCAAGGAAATTAAAGCAATTTGCCGCAGAGCTATAGCAGCTATATAAGAACCATTATTTAGCCAACAGATGAACGTCAATACATGGAGCATCGTACAGAAACATAAGTTGCTCTTTTATTCCATTTGCATGCCATTCAAATGTGACTTAACAACTGTTTTTCGTTGTTACACTGTCATGTTGAAAAAATGAAGTTATCTTTTTGCTTATAAAGAGTTGGAGTCATACAATGAATGATCCCGAATAATCCCGAATAATACTTTCCGTAATGAAATCACTAACGCAGTGGAACATGAGATAAGAGAAGGAATCCCTCATATTAGGTTCTGTAACCATCGTTTGATGCCATTCTTTTTAACTTCAATTATTTTTGACAAAACACTTTGGGTGGGCATCTAAGACGGACTCTCGAAAAAGGTTCATAATACAAGGTTGAAACACCTCTGCAATCATTGCCAGAATTGCCGACACGATTGTTTTTTGTTTGTTTGTTTGTTTTTTAATGCGAATGCAGAGGTTTTTACTGAGACTGAGTCCCCCCACATCCACGCCCACCCACACACCCACACACTTCCTTTACAATGTTGCGGTGAAAACTCTGGAACCAACTATACAGACGTTTTATTTGGCTAATATTGTTTAGGGAGGGGGTTGGGGGTTGGAATAGCAAAGATATGCCCTAACGTGAATATGATGTACAAAGGCTCCCTGAATTTCTCATCGTGATACAAATACATCTTTGTGCGTTCTTTGTCGAGTACGTAATAAAATCCGAAGGAATGTGGGTACCACACTGTCGTCCAGGTCAAGTCTGGTTTTTAAATCATCAATGTTTTAGTCAATACTATATTAGTTTGCCTTCGATTAAAGCCAGTAACACACTATGTCATTAAAGCCAGTAACCACAAAAATGAAGATGAGGCTACGTGCATGATAAACGCAAATCAGCCAAGCATCAATTACAATTTTGGTATTATTTTACCACGAAAAGACAAGGTATGTTCTTTATTCACTGATATAAGGACCTCATTCTGTTAATGTGCACCTTTAGCCAATGGAAGTAGCATGGTAGCTAGTCTGGGTAAATCAAGTAAGACCAGTAGTTCAATCAAACACAGCCAGGTGCCGAATTGCTCCAAATTAAAGTACATTGAAAGTTCACAGCGTCTGAATCATTATTTTAACTATCGAATACCCCGCATATGATATTCATGTAGTCGATCTTTTGAAAATGACGCAGAAACACAATAGAAACACAAAAGGATCGATGAATATCATGAATATCATTTGCGGGGTATTCAATAGTTGTGCCGTCTACATTGAAGGAGCATGGGCCTTGAGTCAGTGAAGTTTCACAACATCATGGCAGATTGATCCTGATTTGCATCGTCTGTCTCGGCAGGTCTAATATTAGGATACCAACTATTTAAGTATTGTTTTAGACGACAAATAAAATCAAAACAAGAATAAACATAAGTGGGAAGATGCATGAAAATACAACAGATATTCCAAAATCTTCGGCAGTCAAGTGGGCAGTTACATGTACAGGTCTATATTGTTCTTCAGTCTCGATTTCGTTCAGTTACAAGCAAGCTAACTGACAAGTAAAAACACCAAGGTTCATGAAGGTTATTGATCACCATTTTCCAGTACTCGATGAGCGACATTGATCTGATGCAGCTTTCAATCCGCCATGGTAATAATACGTTGTTCATTGTTACGAATGACTGAGCTTTATGCACGTAGCTTCTTCGTGATACTTTTGTATGTGGCAAGTGAAGTGTAACTCGGAAATCGGCTATCGGGATAATATAATATTTTTGATATTTAGAATGAGTTATATCCACGTCCCACATGTCCAACCCATGGAACATAGAACCTTATTCCAACTACTACGGGCCCAAGCCAAAGCTCATCCCAACAAAGAAGCCTTTGTGTTTCGTGACACCACCAAAAACAGGATTCCCATCATCTTCCAGGAATGTGAAAATAAGTCTCAATCTCTTGCCATTGGACTGCTGCACATAGGGCTTTCCAGAGGAGATAGAGTTCTTGTTTTGGTCCCATCGTGTCCTGAATTTTTGTTTATTTATGTGGCCCTGAACAGAATTGGAGCAATTGCAATAATTGCTGAAGAAGACAGTTATTCAACTATCAAGAAGATCAAAAATCTTACTTGTGTAATTTCCAAAACTGACTACCAACTTCCTCTCGGACAACGGGTTGTTCAGGAAATCCAATCATTGCTCCAAGAGCAGGAGAGCTTCAAAGCTGTTCTGGTTAATCCTGGAAACGAGAAAGAACTTCTCAAGGAACAGCGTACGTACACCTATGATGCTTTGCTGACAGTAGCCAAAGAGAACCCAAAGAACCAGGTAATGCTTCAACATGCTGAAGAGAAAGTACAGATTGACGACGCATTTGTGATTCTGTTCACATCTGGAAGTACTTCCGCAGCGAAACCCATAGAGTTTACTAATCATAGTTTTGTCAATGGCACAATGCAGGATGGCCTATTCCAAAAAAGAAGGGAAGATTCAAGGATCTTCAATGCTATGCCCGTAGACTGGATGCCCGGAATCAGCAACATTTCTTTTACTATCGAATATGGATGTACAATGATTGTCTTTCCACCAAAAATCGGTTTCAAGGGTGGACACACATCAACAGTTATTCAGATCATAGCAGAAGAAAGATGCACCGATTGTGTTCTAGCGCCAGTAATGGTCCACGATATTGGGCTGCAAGAATACCATGATCTCGATCTAAGCAATCTAAGGTACATAGCAACAGGTGGTCAACCCACGAGCTTACCAACCCTTCAGAAATTGGTGCACCTTTTACCAACTCAAGCACATTAAGGCCTGGGTCAGCAGCCAAATTCTTAAACTAAAGTATGATTTTTAGTATCAGCCTATGACATGTTCAAACAGTTTGAAATTTGGCACGTCAATAGAACTTGTGTTTCTTGATTGCCTTAACTCAAAATATTTGTGAAAGACTGGTCACGTGATCAGTTAGTCGTAGAAAATGTAACAAATCAGTCTTTTAAATACTAGGTAGCTAGTTATATTGATATACAATAGCAGATACCCTAAATACAGTTCAATTTGAAAGCATGAAAAAATCACGTTTGGAATGGATGACTAACGTTCTTCATTAAGGAGATATAGTATAAAACAGGTCACGTGACCAGATGATCAAATCACTTTTTACTCAATATCTCCTTAATCAAATTAAATCGAGAGCCAACCATTCCAAACGTGAATTTATCAAACTTATTATGATGTGTATATTCATGGTACTTTTAAGGACAGACAAACTACACTCGTCACCCAGTTTAATTTTTTCTATTTTCCAATTCAATGACGTCATAAGTCACGTGAGTACAATAACTTTTACCGTAAACAGTTAAGGATCTAAAATACAATTCTTAGACCGATTTGTGTCTTATACAAACAAAAACCTGTCAAGATATTGAGAAAAATAGTTTTTCTCAGATGGGCCAAAAACCCAGGCCTTAACATGCTTGAGAAATGTAAGTGTTATATATGTTTATGGGTCGACTGAAACTCAAATAGCCTCTATGCTAGAGATCAACATGTACAAGGACAACGTTTACGATGTGGAGCTTTGCACCTATGAAATTCGTCCAGGTCTGGAGATTAAAGTTATCGATGAAGATGATCAGTTGGTACCAGTAGGATCTCCAGGTAAAACCCAATTTGAAGTTTCGTGGTTCTATGTCGATGCTTCAAAAGCAATCCATATTATCACAGAAAGGATGTGGGCTGAGCTTGGCGCCGTTCGGCTGAGCTTGGATCGGCCCATTTTGGGCTTAGCTCGGCTCGTCTCATCTTGTCAATTTTGTCTTATGCCTTTTGTGAGTATACTATTGATTAATTCTGATTTATTTTTATGTTTAGGTGAAATCTGTGCAAGGGGTCCCTGGGTGGCTTTTCCCAACTTTGACATGCTTAACTCTACTTCCAATGAACCAACAAGAACCAAAGAACAACTCAACAGTTGGCATCATCTCAAGGATCTTGGATGCTTGGACAGTCAAGGACGACTGAAAATATTTGGGAGAAAAGATGACATAATCAAAAGCGCTATACATTCCATTCAACCTCTTCAAGTTGAAGGAATCATGTACGAGCATCCTGATGTGGAGAAAGTGTGCGTGGTTGGTGTACCTGATCAGCGGTTGTACGAAAAGATATGTGCGTGCATCATAATGAGAGCCGGTAAACAAGGTAACCAGGCAGCGTTTGAAAAATGGGCAGATGAGCACTTCTACGAGGCGTCTTCGGGTTTAAAATGCCTGAAGCCACATTATTTCGTGTTTTTTGACAGCTTTCCTGTTACTCGCACAGGGAAGACTAGTCGACGATCTACAAGAGATCAAGCGATCAAAATGCTGGGTCTAGGTTAGTGACCGGCGTTTTGTGAATAATCAGCATTTTGTAGATGAGAGGTGCGGCTTCTGAACCAGATAAATTTGACAAATTTGATTCAATTAACTGAATTTTTCAATTTAATACTTAATCAAATCTGTCAAATACAATAGGTTTAGACGGCACATTTCTCATCTACAAAATGCAACTACTAGATTCGACACGGCAAAAGTTAGGCGTCTGAACTTGGCCTAAGGCTATATTTAATTTTTATTAAATAATTTCGCCATCACGCGTGCAAGGCTTTCAAACAATAGAATTTGATTTTTGACGTGCGCGCGGACGGTCCCGTTGCGCACGCGATGGCGAAATTACTAGAAATAGCCTCAGTCGCTGCGAACATCGATCGTCCAGCGCGCAACTTGTGACGCAACAAAAACCAGTGTTGCAGTTTGCGGCTACTTGTTGCAAAAAGTAGAAAGTGGTTCTACTTTGTGCAACAAATTTCCGCAACCTGCAACATCGATTTTTGTTGCGTGACAACTTTCGCGACTTTGTTGCTCGTATTACCGCACCTTTAGTATTATGGTCTCTTGGTTATATATATTGTAGCGGAACGGTAATCTCAACGGCAAATTGTTAGGTTTTCTTTTCTATTGATTATGACTTCCCTGATTGATTGAAATTTTTTAAACTTAAAAGAAAATCTTTTTAGAAATGATCTGCGTTTCTTGCAATACATTTTAATCCATAAACATGTTCGGCTCCATATGTTGATACATTTTCAGCATTAAAATCTCAATATACAAGGAAAGAAATTTGCCGCAGAGCTATAGCAACTATTCAAGAACCATTAATTAGCCAACAGATGAACATCAATGCTTGGTACACATGGAACATCGTATAATTAGAAAGATAAGTTGCTCTTTTGTCTATTTGCATGCCTTAACAACTGTTTTCCTTGTTGCAATGTTGAAAAAAATGAAGTTATCTTTTTGCTTATAAAGAGTTGGAGTCATACAATGAATAATAATCCCGAATAATACCACAGGGAGCTCGGCTTTTAAGAATTGTAAATGAATAAATAATTGATTAAAAGTACTTTGGGTTTCCTGTGTTGAGATTTGCGTCTCTCAACACAGGAAATCCAAAGTACTTTTAATCAATTAAAATTGATTTATTTATTCATTTACGATTCTTAAAAGCCGGGCGCCCGGGCTTACTTTCCGTAATGAAATCACTAAGACAGTGGAACATGAGATAAGAGAAGGAATCCCTCATATTAGGTTCTGTAACCACCGTTTGGTGCTATTCTTTTTAACTTCAATTATTTTTGACAAAACACTTTGGGTGGGCATATAAGACGGACTTTCGAAAAAGGTTGATAATACAAGGTTGAAACGCCTCTGCAATCACTGCCAGAATGGTTGACACGATTGTTTGTTTGTTTGTTTGTTTTTTAATGCGAATGCAGAGTTTTTACTGAGACTGAGCCCCCCCCCCACACCCCCCCCCCCCCCCCGCCACATCCACACCCCCACACCCACCCACTTCCTTTACAATGTTGCCGTGAAAACTCCGGAACCAACTATACAAACTTTTTGGTTACCAGTGACATTGTTTAGGGAGGGGGTTTGGGGTTGCAATAGGTTGCTATCAATCAACTGTTGAATCTTCAAAGTTTATAAAGATTTTTGTCTCTGATTTTTCTTTTAATTGTAGACGTTTCGGCCATTGACTCCGGCCTTCATCAGTGATTACAAAAGATTGCTTGCGCGAGAATTCAAACTTATTATAGCGCGCGCGTGTTTAGTGCGCGAGGATTTTTTAATGTTCTATAAATATCTGCAATTTGCAGACAGTCATTTCCAGCATCCTTGTCATTGATGGTGTGCCATGCCTCTAAAAATAGTCTCTGGTGGTAGTTCTTTTCTTTTTGCGTGGTCAGTTTCATATGCGTGCTGGGCGACCTTTGAGTTTTGATGGTTATTGGCAATGGCTCGTTTGTGCTCCATTACGCGGGTTCTCAACGCTCTTTCAGTTTGACCGTAATATACAAAATTGCATTCTTGACATTTTATTTTGTATATAACGTCAGTCTGGTTAGGCTTTTCCACACGATCTTTGGGACGAGGGAAGACGTTGCACATCTTGTTTAAGGGGCGATGAGCTACTTTGATGTCATGTTGTTTAAGAACTCTATTAAGTGTTTCTGACACCCCTTTGACGTAAGGAAGAACTACTGTAGGTCTTTGTTGCTGTTGCACTTCTTCATCAGCATGGATATCGGTAACACGGGTGGAATTGTGATCTTGCCGTAAACATTTTTGAACCAATTTAGTGGGATAATTGTTAGCAGCCAACACTCTTTTTACGTGTGTAAGTTCTTTTTCTCTGGCTTCCTCTGTAGATGGAATGTCTTTAGCACGATGTATAAGGGTGATATAAGGGTGTTAACTACTGACAATTTGTGGGATACTGAATGATGTGATTTGAAATCAAGGTTGAATCTGTTGAATCTCATTATCTGCGTTTGACTGGAGGGCAAAAACGGGTTTTACTGGGGGTCAAAAGCTTTCAACCATAAGTAATTCTTTTGAAAACTCACAATTCAGCTGGTAAAAATTCCGCGCGGGAAGGGATATGACCGCGTCTATTGATAGCAACCTATAGCAGCAAAGGTATGCACTAACGCTCGTGAATATAATGTACAAAGGCTCCCTGAATTTCTCATCGTGATACAAATACATCTTTGTGCGGTCTTTGTCGAGTACGTAACAAAATCCGAAGGAATGTGAGTACCACACTGTCATCCAGGGTCAAGTCTGTTTTTTAAATCATCAATGTTTTAGTCAATACTATATTAGTTTGCCTCCGATTGACCATAATAGCCGACTTTCGAGTTAAAGTTCATGCTTGCCACATACAAAAGTATAAAGACGAGGCTACATGTATAAAGCTCAGTCATTCGTAACAAGACAAAAGTTTTATTAGCACGTAGCCTCGTTCTGAGTCCTTTGTATGTAGCAGGTAAAGCATATCTCGAAACTGGACTATTGCAAATAGGAATACTTTCTATAATATTTCAGAATAATTACTCCAAGCAGGAGTTAATAAAAAGATTATTCCGTTTTAAGAATATAGCCTGCCTTACACGAGCAATGTCGGCAGATTGCAAATTGTGCAAATTGCTACTGTTATCAAGTCCAAGCCTATTCTATGGGTGAAAGTGAGTACCTTCGACTTTTACTCGCATGTACACTAATTAAAGGGCTAACCGACCGAGAGAGCGTCCTCTGACTCAACAAAGCCAGAGTAAGGCTAAGGATGTATCTCAGTACATGATTAAATGTCTGTCCCGCTTATAGCGGTCCGGCTATTTTTTTCAAAAAAATCGATTCTCTTTATTCTTTGTTGGTAAAAAGGGTTTGGTATCAATGTCTTAAAAAGCGATTTCTTTTTGGCATCCAGCCGTTGTTTCCTTTGACACAGCTTCGAGGCCGTTTTTTTCGATTGGGGCCAATTTCGGTCTGATTACCATGGGTAAAATTGCAGGTTTTTCGATACGCCTCATTCGTAGAATAATAAAGGTACAAACTTTTCCTTTCACCCACGTTTAAAACTATATTGCATGGGCTCAAATGTTTAATATTAATTATTTTTACAAAATTTCAAGAAATCTAGCTGGTTTCGAAGAAATACCATTTCGATTTCAACTTGACGGCAAGAAAATCTTATCAAGTTTCACACTACAAATTTCAAAAGTAGAATGTAAATCTTACATAAAATGCATTTTAACGTAAAGTTCGTTTTATATTCTGACAAATTCCAGCGTAAAATCGCTGGGTATCCCTCTCGTTTAGAAGCGAACAAGCAGCCCAAATTGGCCATCTAGGCGTTTTCACAAAAGCATGACGGGTCACGCTACCAACTGCCTAATGCCCAGAAATAAAATATAAACACTCTAAAACACGACGGATGGCTTTGCAACAAGATCAAATGACTATTTCATTTTGATTTTCCTATTTTTTAAAACATTTTGTACTCAAAAAGAGCATTAACTCCGTAAAACCTAGCAGAAAGGTGTATATTGCGTGACACAACACCTGCACCTCGCACGATCAAACATTCTCTCATCGAAAATATCTTCTTCTTTCCTCTCTTTCCTTCTTGAAATCGATTTTTTAATCTTGGGACTCGTTTGTTTTCTTTGTGATAACAGTAAGGTTTAGCCAAGACTTTTCTATTCTTTCTAATTATATTTGGTAACCTGACATTTCGGTTCCTTTGAAGTCTACGAAATTCAAAGTTTAAAAAATCGTAAACAAGGAGAAAGTCTTCTAATCCATAATGTTTTAGTGCAGCAACAATTTTGTACATAAGGGACTTTGTATTTCGTTTTGAGTTTTTTTTTTTTTTTTTTTTTTTTTTTAAGGCTTGATATTGGAGCATTTAAACGCGGTACTTTAGAATATGCTAATTGCTCTCTAAGGGTGTTTTCCATTTAGTGGAACCAACCGGGCAGAACGGTCAGTTCTTAAGTCTAGTGGTACATATCAATTCCTGGAATCAGTCCTAAGAAATCAGGCCGTTCTGGCCGGCCGGTTGGTTCCCCTAAATGGTAAACACCCTTAGACTAAAGTTTTCATGGTATACGGTCCTATTAATGGCTGCAGCTTAGACGTGACTCGTACAGTAAGAGCACTGCTTCGACGAGCATTTCTAGTTTTGGAAACTGATGACAATGGGGGCATGTCTTCTCGGCAGACACTGGGGTGCCCCTAATCACTTGATTATCTACTATGCTATGGATGTCAGTCCGATTTCTAGGATCGCAAAATGGGTATAATCTCTAAAAACACAATACATTTTTCTTTAAAACATGATCATACTAGTGATATCCCAGCGGTACTCCTATATAATATGGGCAGTAATGATCAGCGTACCATTACTCACGGACAGACACCGGGTACTTTTACGAAAATATCCAGACTGTTGGAAATTAAAATATATATATATATCGATGAACGATATGATTATAGAATGCAAGGCAACAATTTGGTGTGTGTGTTTTTGGGGGGTAGGGTGGTACCTCTAATTCGACAAAAAGCTCGAGCCACTACTACTATCATATTGTGTACCTAGTTTATAAGGGTATACATTAAGATTTCCACGATCATTCCCACAAAAATATATGGGAATTCCCAAGCGTATACAGTATTTTATCTATATTACAGTACTGTTTTCATCGGATCGCTGTCTCAGTAAACACCAATCACCCTTAACTCTACTGCTGCTGTGAATCTTTCTACAGCTTTCACAAGTGGCTGAAACGAAGAAAAAATAGGTAATTTGAATAAATATAAATAAACTGACCCCCCCTCCCCCTCCCAGTTATCCATAAATGAAGTGGATTTACAAAAAGAATGTGAACAAAGATAAGTGAATTGATTATCCCCCTGCAGTCTTGAAGAACATCAAATAAACTGAAAATTTATAACGTGAAAATAATTAATTGAGTTATAATGTAACTTACGGGATCGAACAGGAACGAAAGTATGAAAGACATCAAGAGTATCCTTTGAAAGCTGAACATTAAATACGCGGCCACTTTTGACGGACTGCAATTTTCCTTTATGTTGCGGGTACTGGCATGTTGTTTTTGGGCTGCAGTTCCAGTATTTTCCCAGTCGCCCTCTGTGTGATGGGCAAACAAACAACTCTTTACTTTGGGTGTCTGTTATGCTGAAATATCCAGCGCGAGTAAGAATCAGCTGGTATTCATTCACGTTTTCGTTAGAAAGGTGATGCCTTCTTAGATGGGCATCAATGTCGTCTTGACATTCATATAGATTATAACAAGTTTAATTCCGTCTACACCTCTGAAACCTCCACAGTTATCTCCATCACAACAGGACAGGAAGCAAGTTGCCATCATGCATTTTGTCAATTGTTCTGTAGTAATCTACATAATTAGCATATTACTATTGTTCCCGTCCTTTACAAGGAAAAAAAGCTGTATAAAGGAATTCATCCTTAAAGATTTCTTTAAAAAAATAAATCAAAATGCTTTCCTAAGTAATTGGGGGTTACAAAATTGTTGCTGCACTAAAACATTATGGATTAGAAGACTTTCTCCTTGTTTACGATTTTTTAAACTTTGAATTTCGTAGACTTCAAAGGAACCGAAATGTCAGGTTACCAAGTATAATTAGAAAGAATAGAAAAGTCTTGGCTAAACCTTACTGTTATCACAAAGAAAACAAACGAGTCCCAAGATTAAAAAATCGATTTCAAGAAGGAAAGAGAGGAAAGAAGAAGATATTTTCGATGAGAGAATGTTTGATCGTGCGAGGTGCAGGTGTTGTGTCACGCAATATACACCTTTCTGCTAGGTTTTACGGAGTTAATGCTCTTTTTGAGTACAAAATGTTTTAAGAAATAGGAAGATCAAAATGAAATAGTCATTTGATCTTGTTGCAAAGCCATCCGTCGTGTTTTAGAGTGTTTATATTTTATTTCTGGGCATTAGGCAGTTGGTAGCGTGACCCGTCATGCTTTTGTGAAAACGCCTAGATGGCCAATTTGGGCTGCTTGTTCGCTTCTAAACGAGAGGGATACCCAGCGATTTTACGCTGGAATTTGTCAGAATATAAAACGAACTTTACGTTAAAATGCATTTTATGTAAGATTTACATTCTACTTTTGAAATTTGTAGTGTGAAACTTGATAAGATTTTCTTGCCGTCAAGTTGAAATCGAAATGGTATTTCTTCGAAACCAGCTAGATTTCTTGAAATTTTGTAAAAATAATTAATATTAAACATTTGAGCCCATGCAATATAGTTTTAAACGTGGGTGAAAGGAAAGGTTTGTACCTTTATTATTCTACGAATGAGGCGTATCGAAAAACCTGCAATTTTACCCATGGTAATCAGACCGAAATTGGCCCCAATCGAAAAAAACGGCCTCGAAGCTGTGTCAAAGGAAACAACGGCTGGATGCCAAAAAGAAATCGCTTTTTAAGACATTGATACCAAACCCTTTTTACCAACAAAGAATAAAGAGAATCGATTTTTTTGAAAAAAATAGCCGGACCGCTATAAGCGGGACAGACATTTAAGTAATGGTCCTTATAAAAACGGTAGTACTTTCTATTGTTCTTTATGCAAAAGATCTACAGATTTGGGATTCCTGAACTGAAGGGGCTACAAAACTGAAACTAAGGGAAAATGCCTTTGAAACAATTGTTCAACCATTGGTCACAGTGAAAGCTATGCCTCCCCTGGCCTCGATCCACCGCCCTCCCCTTTTCCAGCCTTATAAATCATTCTACAGAAATCCTACACCATATAGGAGCTGTCGAAGAGACACTTGAACCCATTCCAGAAGGATAACAATTTAACAATAAACATTTCAAATGGGGAATAATTTTGAGTACCTTTTGAGCTTGCATTACTTGTAAATAGAAAAACGGCGACAACTGCTATCCAGTACTTCATGTTTTCGGTGAATGACTCGAATTAATTCAGAGACGCAGTGAAGAAACCTGACATGCAAACGTTCACAGTAAGAATAAAAATTAGAAATGAATGAAAAAAGGAAGGGAGGGAGGGAGGGAGGTAGAAAGAAAGAAAGAAAGAATTAGAAGAAAGATAGAAAGAAAGAAAGAAAGAAAGAAAGATCTAGAAAGAAAGATCTAGAAAGAAAGAAAGAAAGAAAGAAAGACGGACAGACAGACAGAAAGAAAGAAAGAAAGAAAGAAAGAAAGAAAGAAAGAAAGATAGGAAGGAAGGAAGGGACTTCCATTAGCCACTTTCATACCGTGAAGACTGGGTACGAGTCCCTCCAATTTTGACGATAGTAACGCAAAACTCATATAGTCAGAAAGAGCACATTGAGCTATATAAAATCCCGAAGTTTGGTGTTAATTGGTTTCAATATTGAACGTTTTACAGCCGTTCTAATATGGTAGAATTTACAAAGAAATGTATGGTTGTAGGGACAAATATCGGACTATTTGTCCCTACAACCATACATTTCTTTGAAAAATCTAGCATGTTTGAACTGCTGTATCTCTTTCAATGTATATCCGATTAACATCAAACCTCGGGATTATATACAACTTGATTTGCTCTTTCTGACTACATAAGTTTTGTGTTGCCATCATCAAAGTTTAAGGGACTCGTACCCAGTCTTCACGGTATGAAAGTGGCTAATATATTTTGGTCGAAGATGATCGTCGGGAAATGTCCTTTTGATCCCTTAAAAAGGTACCAACTGAATAAAACAGATAAAGGCAAACGAATTTTCTTCAAATTGTTGCTTGCTGCATGCTTTTAATCCTGACAATATTATCCACCAAGCGGTTTTAAAAATTTCCATTGGTGTGGCGTCGTTTCGGCTTTGAGAATCCCCAAAGGTACCGATTTTCTGAAAAGTACAAGCGTCTGTCCGTACGATGATCATCTCTGACCAAAATATATCGGAGTCCCCCCGTCCCCTCCCCCCCACTACCTGGGGAGTCTGGCTCATTTGTAAAGCAATGGGTGATAATACCCGAATTTTTTTCCTTCTATTTTATATCAGTAAACATTTAAGTGTTCTCGTGAAATTTTGTTATCGTTTTCGGGTTCAAACAAAGTTTTTTCGAGAAGCAACTTTTTTCTTCCGTCGATATGAAGAAAATGCCGTCAGGATTCTGTAACAAGCATTCTATTCGGGTATCTACTTCCGAGATACGCCTCACTACTTGCCACATAAGAAATTATCAAGACGAGGCTACGTGCATAAAGCTCAGTCATTCGTAAAAAGACAAACGTTTTAGCACTTAGCCTCGTTCTAAATCCTTTGTATATGTCAGGTGAAGCATTGATCGCGGAACTGGACTATTCGTTTATTCTGGACTTAATTCAAGTATTCTTACTCCACGATAGAGTCAATCGAACGCGCCCTTAGTGTCACGTAAATAACGCCCTGATAAAGGGATGTTTATGCCTTTTACTCCATAATCCTACTCAGCTTATCTATCGACGTATTCTTGGTCAAGAACAAAGACAATCAAACGCGCCCTTAGTGTCACGTAAATAACGGTGATAAACGAATATTTATGTGTTTCGATTCCATTATCCTACCCAGCTTATCTATCGACGTATAAACAACACTGAAATGGTCTGAAATGAAATGACAAAACACGGAAGTCCGGCTGCTCAGAAAGGCGCATTGTTCTATCAAACGTGCAAAGACATTTTCAATTATTGTTGAGTCACAGTCCAGAGAAAAACTGGGTCGCACGTTCGTCGCTTCCCAAGTACTTAAAGGGCCTGTGTGATGTAAATCGGTCAATTATAGTATCACGTGTTATTTCTTCGTATTCAAAATATAAGGGTATAAATTATGGAATATATATGAAGTCACCTTCTCAACGCCTATTGTTCTTCTACCGTTAAACCAAAATCTCTCGGCAAAAATTTACTTTTAACCAGTGGCGACGTAGCCAGAAATATTTCACAGGTGCGCACAATTCTTAAATAGGAAAACCTCCCATTATTCTATTCTGTAATCTGGTAGTGTAATAGTCAATATACTATTTACAACTTGATGCTCTGTTCTGCTCTGTGCAGTTCTGTTTTTGGTCTAGGCCTTTTGAAAGTCGACTTCATTCACACGACTTAAGTCACCTTAAATCGCATAAAAGTCGCCTTAAAGTCGCACAAAGTCGCCTTAAGTCTCATCGATCGACTTTTTTGCCCAAAGTTACGGCCACTTTAGGGCCCGGAGTATAGGCGTTTTGCTCTGCTCGCTCTGCACGCAGGCTAGCTATATAATTTTAGGAGAGTACTTCTTGATAATCCTCGTTAATTGGTTATCAGTTTACCAATTCGGATTAACTGGATTAAATAGTTTTCAAATTTGACCGATTTTCATCAGTGCCAGTTTTCCTGCCGGCGATCGATCACGTAATATGTACTTCCTTGTAAGATGCCATCTAATTGGTTTGATATTACAAAAGAAACTGGTCATTGTCGTTTTCAAAAGTTCTTTTGTTTAGATTATCGGGTGGCCCGAGAATTGCAGGTCGATCGCCCCCCGGCGATGGCATATAATTTCAGCCCTGACGAAGACTTTGTGATAAGCTGAAAATTTGGTAGGGGATATTTTGTTTATTTACCAGTTATTTGTTTATTTTCGAATTCCTTTTCATTTCTTTTATTTCTTCTTCTTTTCTTTTCTTTGATATTGGGTTTCCTGTGTATTATCCTTATTTGGATAACGATATCAAGTATATATCGTCCGCCATTTCTATTTCTTCGAGGTTTAGACAGTTTCTTTCAAAAATATTTTGTCCTGTTTCTTATTCAAAGCGGTTGGTATCGTCAATTCGGCGGGCTTCGAAGGGATTAAGGGATATCTTAGCCTTCTGCGGTAAGTTGTTTTGAGAAAATGATATTTTTGACCCCGAGAATTACGAGAAAATTTCTCGTGCCAAGGATCTTTTAACACGTCAAAAATTTAAGTTTAAAATATCTTTGAGTCATCATATGACAACACTATAAAATGGAAATCAGACATTTGTATTTTTATTTGTGTCACAGGAAGGGGAGCTGAACCTTTGTCAAATATTTGACTTTTAAATTCTGTGTTACTGTACGTTTCTTAATCTTGAGCAAAGAAGGAAAAATGTCCGTTCGAAGGGGAGGACTTCGGAAACGACTGTGTGGACGAACTGGAACCGTTATGTGGATGCTGAGCCTCACTTCATCTTTTTTTCTTGTGGAAGTGGTCGTTGGCTATTCGACAAATTCGATGGCCCTCGTCGCTGACTCATTTCACATGCTTTCAGATGTCATGTCACTTATTATCGGCCTGGTTGCTTTACGTTACTCAAAACGTAGCCAAAGAACTGATCGAAATACTTTCGGATGGCAAAGAGCTGAGGTGCTAGGTGCATTAGTTAACGCTGTATTTCTCATAGCTCTTTGTTTTTCAATCTTGGTCGAGTCATTTAAACGACTTGTGGAGACCGAATCCATTCACAACCCGACTTTAGTTCTGATTGTTGGAGGTGCTGGTTTATTTGTTAATGTTATTGGTCTTGCAATGTTTCATCGGCATGGGGGCCATGGGCATAGCCATGGTGGAGGACACCACCACAGTCATGCACCAGCTATTAATGACAGACTAGTGGTGGTAGAAGATGATGAAGACAATGAAAGCAAGGAGGAATATAGTGACATTACTCACAGCAACCCAGAGTCTGTCAACTCAGGTAAGTTAAATAATGAATTTAAAAAAAATGCAATATTAGCTTTCTAGAAAGTTATTCCAGCTAAACCTTTCTGAAGTTTTACAAGCCAAATACCATATGTTAACTTCTGGTAAGGGGCATAAGTGGGGGATGGGTGGGTGGGGCAATAATATCAACTAAGTGCTGTATTTGTGGTAATTCCCTTGGTAATATTCTAGGAATTTTGAGTGTTTGACACCTTTTCAGTTATATTTTGCATTTCTTATCCTTTGATAAGATATTGAAAGAATAAATACATTCCTTATCTTGGAGGGGTATTATTTTTGTTTATCTTAGCAAAGACATATCATATGATAATCACACTTTCAGCTGATAACATTGTTCTTACTCATGACTTTGGCTTTTGTTATCATTTGGTTAATTTTTCAATTATAAAAACAGTTTGATTGGTAACCTTAGTGATTTTGATTTAGAAGATAATGGGCTTGCAATACATTACTCTTGATTTTCCTTTTTTGTTTTGCAAAATAAAAAAAGCGACAAAATTTTTCACAGAAATTCAACAGTACACCTGAGGGGAATTGTCGCAGCGACGTGTTCCCACATCCTGTTGCAGCGACCTGACGCCTATTGCGTGCTGGCCTTTAAGAAAATCTGTCAAAATCTCTATCCCTTGTTTAGCATATAGTGTGACTTTGATACATTGTCAAAAATAAATTACAAATCAAACAAATGAAATAAATCATCTAAGAACTAAAAATGCTTGGGTTGTAGTCAGGCATGATAAGAATTAAGAATTTTGTAGTTGTCACTGACCTAAAACATAAAACTAAAATTGGACGTTTCGGTTTCAACTGAAACCTTCATCAGCGATGTGCATTAAGAATTAAGAATTTTGTAGTTGTCACTGACCTAAAAAAATAAAACTAAAATTGGACGTTTCGGTTTCAACTGAAACCTTCATCAGCAATGTGCATCATTCGCACATTGCTGATGAAGGTTTCAGTTGAAACCGAAACATCCAATTTTAGTTATATTTTTTAGGTCAGTGACAACTACAAAATTCTTAATCTAAGAACTAAATCATTACTATTTTATTTCAGCATTCCTTGCTAAAGAAAATGGAGACATCCAACAGAATGGAAAACCTGATCCTTTGCATGTGCATTCAAAATCTGCTAATAAACCTAAGTCTAGTGCACAACTGAACATGAGGGCAGTATACCTCCATGTTCTTGGTGATGCTTTAGGGTCAGTCATTGTTATAATCAGTGCTTTGATCATCAAGTATGCCACCGGAAAATGGACCCTATATGTTGACCCGGTCATGAGTATTTTGATGACGTGTCTGATCCTGCGTACATCGATTCCTCTCATGAAAGAGTCATCACTGATCCTACTTCAGACTGTGCCTACTCATATCAAAATTAAGGAAGTCCAGGAGAGGTTGCTAGATGGAGTCGATGGGATTCTTAGTGTTCATGAATTTCATGTGTGGCAGCTAGCAGGGGATAAAATAATTGGTAAGAAGATTGTTTTAGAAGATTTTATTATTTAATTAATTAATTAGTTAATATTTGTTAATTAGTTTTTATTAATCAAGATTTTGCTTCATCAGCCTTGCATTTTTATTATCCAAGCTTTCGAGCAACTTGCTCTTCATCAGGGTAAACGGTTGTGACAATTACAAGAAATCACGCATGTAAATACACTGCGCGCGCTTCTAAGACGTTAAAAACAATCCGCGCGCTGTACAAGTAAAATTGCGCGTGCTCTAATTACAATCATTAAACAAACTACGATAACTGTCTGGTAGATTTTATTAGTTTATTATTTTTTCAACCTTTCTTTCTCTTTCACTTGAACCCTACAATGAACTAAATTTAATTTCATCAAAATAAATTGTTTTTGATGCAGTGTTATTTTATTCACATGTGTATAGCTATCTACAGTAAAACCATGTAACTTAACAAACACTTCTTGGTGATTTAGCATCCTCCCCTCCCATTTTCTCCCATCTTCCTCTTCCACTTTTTCTTTTCTAATAATAATAATAATAATAATAGGTTTATTAACATATTATCACACTTTGATAAAGTGAATTACAATATGACATTTAAATCTAAAAACATATAAAATATGAAATATACAATAACGTATGACGTATTTTCTATTTTTTTTTCTATTATCTACCTAATCGTTCTTCGTCTACATCTCATTTTCCACTTCTTCCACACTCCCTCCCATCTTTTCTTCCCTACATGTTTCCCTCCCTCCCCTAAAAAGATCTTAAATTTAATTAATTTTAATAAATGAGGGATAAATATTTACACCAGTAATTGTATTGTGTATTTTAGCTTCAGCACATATTTTATGCCAAACTCCAGATGACTACATGAAAATTGCCAACCAAATCAAGAGATTCTTCCACAATGAAGGCATCCATTCCACTACAATACAGCCTGAATTTGTGCAAGAACACACTCTCATGGAGAAAGATAAAGAATGTGTGTTGGCTTGTGGAGACAAGGAGAATTGTGCAGCACAGAAATGTTGTTCTGATGATAGTGATATCCGGAAGCGAGTACCAGGTGTTACGTCCGACACAGGAGGAACTCCGTTCTTGGATCTTGATCAACCACCTGTGCAGCACGAGTCTGTGGTATAGCCATGTCATATCTTCTTTGTTAGCCTGGCATAAAGCATAAGCAATGTGCACACTCAGTAATGTACTGCTCATTATCAAGGCTTGTCTTTTCACTAGTGACATAAGCATAAGCACAAGCAACATATACAGACTCAGTAATGTACTGCTCATTAGCAGTGCTTGTCTTTTCACTAGTGACATAAGCACAAGCACAAACAACATACACAGACTCAGTAATGTACTGCTCATTAGTAGTGCTTGTCTTTTCACTAGTGACATAAGCACAAGCAACATACACAGACTCAGTAATGTACATGTACTGTTCATTTGCAGTGCTTCATCTTTTCACTAGTGACAGTATTGTATTTACTTGTTTAAGCGCCCGTTTTGAAGACTTCTGATGTGGTGCTAATTCAGGAGTGGCATTTATTTAAGGGTGATGTTTATTGAAAATCACAATATTTTGGAATGATTTATTACACTTAAGCAATTGTTAACAACAAAATAAATGTATTCCAAACACCCAAACCTCATATTTTTCACACAATTTCAACATTGGGTTATACTGTACTTGTTTTCTTCCATATACTGTATTTCCAGATGATAGCCAGATAGTTCTTCGAATAAGTTAGTGCTATATTGTGTGAATACGTGCGTAAATATGGTATACAGACTGAGTATTGTACTGCTCATTAGCAGTGTCTGTCTTGTTTTCAAACATATGTGATAAGTGTGATACTGAGTCTCCATGTGTTGCTTGTGCTTATAATCCTTGCATTGCCAGTTTGAACCAGGCTATTACAGGAAAAAAAATGTCTATTCCCAGCTTGGGTCAAACATGGGGCTTCTGTGGTCCAACCAAGGAATCCCTGGGAATCAACTCTAGTTTTACGAGTTTGGGTATTACAGATTTCTCAAGTAAAATAGGACAGATTCCCAGTTCAGATCAGGGAAACCCCAAGTTGGGAATTGACATTTTTCCCCCTGTGTATATTGTTTGTACTGTCTATTTGGCCTTCTGTGTACAACACAGAAAATCCAAATACTTTGACCAAAAAAAGTAGATGTTTGTAGCACTGTCAGTAAATGGTAGGGATAATTTAATGGATGAATTATTATACTCAAAGTTTAAAATATATATGAAAGAAGAGAATTGTAGAGACCTGTACATTGTTCAGCCTAGAATCTATAGATAGAGAATTTTTGAAGAAAATTGATTTGTTTAACAAAAATGATTTGTTTAAAGTGGGATGACAATGAAATTTGAAAAATAATGACTTGAAACTCAGTTGAATGTACCTACTTGGCTCGTATAATCACACAGCAACATATCTTATTTATATTCAAAAGAGACAGATCGAAATTATCAAGTATATTAGCATCAACATTGTGAGTATATGACGTCATTTACTCAACCTATTGTTTTCTTGGCTTTTAAATTCAAATTTCTTGGTGATAATGAGCTTAAAATGCAGAATTTTTGGGAATTAGTAATTCTTCATATGCATTTACTGTCATCATTTAGTTACTTCAACTAGGAATAATCCATTTCCAATTTTAACCAATTTTGATCGTCGTCCCCCTTTAACATAAATGATTTGTTTAACAAAATTGATTTGTTTAACAAAAATGATTTGTTTAATATTTAAAATGAAAGTGTAAGGAAATCAAAAGAGTTGATGCGATTAAGTACCAGTTAGCACTATTTATATTTCATAAGAATCATGCTTGTTTTTAATTTTAAGTGATTGCACAAGTTTAAGTAATTTATAACAAATCATGTTGACAGGCATGTAGTGTAGGCAACTGATCGATTTTACATAATACAGAATCTGCTAAGTTTGAAGCCATCCCGCCTTTTCTTCCTGAGGTGTGGCTGGAACATCCTAGGGAGCCCAGAGCAAAAGGGGAGGGGGAGGAGAAAGGGGAGAAAGATGGATTGTTCTCCTCTATTCCCCTCCCTCTTTCACAAAGGATCCCCAGGGACATGAGTGGAAAAAAATATTATTTTTAATTTTTGTAATTTTGGAGGTCCCTGGTTTTCATGAGTGTTGGAAGCATAAGTGGAAGCAATATGCAAACTCAGTTTTGCATTTTATAAAAGAAAACAATGAACAGTGCATTACTGAGTATGCATATGTTGCTTCAGCTTCTGCCTCTGTCACTTGTGAAAACCAGGCTTAATGAATATATTATTTTGGATTTGGAATTTTTTATTTGTAGGGATGCATGTCTGTCAACATGCAGTGATTATATAGGGTATATTTCACATACATGTGTCTTAATCTTATCTGGATTTAAATCATTGGATAATTTATACATTTTATAGTTTATTTTGAGATCAAATCAACACAGTACATTTGAAGACCTTTTTAAAAGAAAAGGTGTTAAATCCACGTGACCAAAATGTGTGAATATTTAATTGTTTAATTTAAGTGAATATTTATTTTTACTGTGAAGTAATCAGTATTATTTGTGACATTAATTTTTTTCATAAAGTTTTAAAGAAAACGTTATCTGATTGGTTGATAATAGGCCATATGCACTAACAGGTCACGTGACCCTGTCTCCCCTAAATCAAGTGGCACTGAAAATAAAGTATTTTGTGAAATTAGTAAAAGTGCAAAGTTTCAGCTCATAAGATGTAATACAGGAGAAATGATAGTAAATTTAAGATGGGATATTTTCTGAAGATTTGTTTGGAAAAACGCGTTGGATGGCAAGCTCGTGCTATCCAACGCGCTTTTCCGAACGAATCTTAAGAAAATATCTAATCTTAAATTTACTGTCATTTTTTCTCTTTTTCATCTTATAAACTGAAACTTTGCACTTTTACTAATATCGAGGTGCTCTTTCATTTTTTGGAGTTCATTTTTGATGATGCTGCTTGATTTAGAGGAGATGGGGTCACGTGACCTGTTAGTGCTTCCCCAGGGATAGTGTTCACCTGCTTTCAAGTAACCGAGTCCAGGAGACCATCCTTATTAGGGGGACTGCTGTCTTTGTTTTATTTTAGTTTGTAGTTGTTATTTTGTAATTAATCTTTAGTTTTACTTCAATGGAAAGTTAGACATATGATTGTATTATACATCTTGATTGAGTTGGTTTTCTTTATTTGTTTTATATTGTGTATATCCCAGGTCATTATGAATTCAAGGGATTTATCCCCATGCTTTGTATGGATAAATCATTCTATTCATAATTTGATGGGGGGTTTGGTGGTTAAAGACAGGTATGCAGAAGGTCTCGGGATCGAATCCCAAAACCATTTACTGATTTAGCCTCCTCCGAAGGCAACCTTTTGGGCTTCCTGTGCGAAATTTTGAGAAGAAAAAAGACTGGGGACGTCCAAGCTACTACGTGTCTTTAACACAGGAGGAGGCTATTACTGATTATCGAAAGATTCAGTTTTCGTTAAAATTTGTTACTTAGAGTACAAACTTTAAAAGCGTGCAACTTAAATAGTACTAAATAGTGCTATTTTATGCTAATTCTGTTGTTTTCAATTGTTAATTAACTAGTGCTATTTAGTTGTAAATAGTGCAAAGTATTCACGCTTTTAGTATTTGTACTCGGGGCTGGGGAGAAAATTCTGATGATGATATGTAGATGACCTGGGGAAGTATGGGACGAGGGCAATATCTGTATGATTTCCCTTATATAAATTTATTTATGTATTAAGCTTTCTCAAGTTGAGGGGGAGCTGGACAGGTGGACGTCACCTATATATATCCATGATAGGACTTTCCATTGTGAAGGGGAAAAGACGTGTTGTCCATTAGAACACTGTACACAACATGAATTTAAGACCCACACTAAAAGCGTCAGCAAACAAACCTACCTAGCATGTAACGTTACAAAAACGTTGCGTGCATCGTGCATGTCCAGTCCAGGGGTCCGTTTCTCGATACGTTAAGTTTAGACGGTACGTTTACGGACGCAAACACCCGTAAACATTGAGATCGAAATTAACGCGCGCTTCGAGAAATACTTGTAAACTTTACCGGGAAAGTTAACTGGCTCGCGTAAAGTTAACGGGTCCGAGAGAAACTGGCTCGCGTAAAGTTAACGGGTCCGAGAGAAACTGGCTCGGGGTCTTTCGGGGCAATTTGCTATACATCCTTTGAAAACACACTATTAATGTTCAGCAGATTTTATTTGTAAACAACTACCCAAATTTAACATACTTTCAATTCTAGAGCACATACAATTTTTCATACACTGAACTAAAAAACCATGGATAATTATACCTCTGCGCAGAGTAGTGTCAAATATTTGACAACTGGCAGTGGATTTTTTCAGAGATGTCTTTGAGGGGCAAATGCCCCATTTCTAGTCGTTAAATATTTTATAGTAATAAATATATAATTGTCGGCTTAATTTGTTATGGCATAGAATATAGCATAGTGGACCTAATAGAGTAATTGCTGACAAAAATGTGTTCTCTAGAATAAATGGAAATATTTGCAAGTAATTTTGATAAAAATTGGTGTAATGGAGAAGTGAGCGCAAAGTGAAGCCATATATATTGAGATACTTAACACTTGGCATTGAATTTTCAAAAGATTTTCTGTAATTACTCAACTTTTCGAGAAAATCTATTAACTACGAATTGGTCATTTGTACCAAGGCTCAGAAATGACGTCACATATGGGGGAGAGGATCGACGTGACGTCATATCTGAGCCGCCAGTTCAACATGATTCGTGAATTGTACAATTTTTAAAAAAAATTAGAAGTATAGGGATCTATAGGAGTAACAACAGAAAAGCTTACGAAAACTTGATTTGTCATTTCATACAATGTATTTGGTACAAAGAGAGAATATTTTTGCGAAAAATGACGCTCTAATTTCCATTAAATCTAGTAAACACTGTTTCTACTAAATTGAAGAAAAGTAATTTTAAGAAGTGGATGAACATATTCCTGAGTTCGTCTTACTTTATCAAAATGCTTACACAGGCCTAGTCCAAACGTCGACTGAACCTCAACACCTCGATAAGCGACTACCTCTATTACTCGACCACCCCTCCATTAATTGACCAAAACCTTGTCACTTAGAACTAGACCTAGATAAGACAAATATCGAACTTCACATATCGAATGACCTATTTTTGTTAAAATGATTCTCTATATACCCTAAGACTTAATAATCTTCACTGAGCTTTTTGCAGTGTAGCCATATTGGAAACTAATATGATGGTGTCGTCGTATGAGACAACGTTTCCATGACAACATTTTCATGGTACGGCATCCCTAATAGGCGTATTCGGGACTACCTTAAAAGTTGGTCTCGGCGGCCCGCTTTAAAACAGGTCCCTGCATGTGTAACCAATTGTAAGGCATGGGTGCCAACAAATCAGGCCAACAAATCATGATGATGGCATTTTTCCGGATTCTCATAACTGACCACGTGACATAGATCTAAGTCTGAATAGCGAATTGGGAGAATTGGTACTCAACACACTTACCCAGGATGTAGGGGTGTCGTGACATGAAAGGGTGAGTTGTCTTGTAAATATGGCTTGAAAAGATACACTAAAAACTTTGCCCAAGTTCGTCTAGTTGCATAATACTTCTTCATTAAAAAGTGGCTGATTCATCATTTCTACCACTTGGAATATTCCATTGAAAACATGCTTTTCAGAGTTTTCTAAGCACAGGGAGCCCAAGCTCGACATTTGTATATTTACAGTAAATGTATGTAGCGACAAATCATTCTGGCAGCGCGCGCAGAAATTCGACCACAAACACAAAAACGGCAAAAAAAGAGATTAAAGTCAAAAACGACGTGATTGTGAAATCTTGAAATAAGAAAGGTTGATTTGTCGCTACATAAATTTACTGTAAATATGGTAACATCGCCTATTCTCTAATGTCGAGCTTGGGCTTCCTGTGGTCTAAGCAGTCTGATACATATCATTATTAATTAGAATATCTGCTAATACCTAATTGTCTTTAAAAACTTCTAAAGTGGAATTCAGGTCGGAAAAATGATAATACATAGAAGTACATTGAGTATATTGGGTATCCTTTGGACAAAGTGAAAAGGAAGACTGGAAACATCTTTCCACTTTTCCGTCTTACTACTATTTCTCTAAGTGCCAACTTTACAGGCAAATGTCTGGGACTCCTTATGAAAGAAGAAGATAATTGCAAATGAAAACGGTAGCAAGAATAAAAGTACTTTCTAGTGACACGCGGCAAAACAACTGCGCATGCGCGAGTTCTCGCGGGTTTACGCGCGTCCGTGTCTTGACCACAGGAATCCCAAGCAATATTTTTAGAATTTGTATCAATAGATTTTCAATAACATGTCTTTGAGCTAAAATTTGAGCATTGGTGCAAACAGGAAGGTACTTGATGCAAAAAGGAGGCGACAGAATATACTACAAAGTCCTCAACTGATTTATTTGGAACTAACTTTGTCTTCTGTGGCTTAGTTTTCGCTGGCAAAGTGCACGGCCGAATGTTCTCATCGGGATCGTTTCATAAGTTGCGCATGCGTGATACATTTTACCGCGATGTCACTTTCTAGCTATTTATCATTATTTATCCTCAGTTATTACCTTTAAAAGACCCCATAAGAATTTGGAGTTGTCTGCATTGGAATAATATGCGCGGAATATTTATAAGCGAAAATGCATCCGCGCTCATTAATTGAAGATATATGAATCTTTTGACTGCATAAGCATGTCTCTTGCAATATTTCTACAATGCAGGACGCTGCAGTTATATTAATTCAATATTTACATTCCAAATTTGAAAATTCAGTCTAATATCTTTATCCTAATTCATTTCCTGCAAGACAAAAAGAAACGTACGGTTTAGCGCGGTTTAATTTAGTCAAATCCGTATTGCACTGTAAGTGCCGTAATTCGTATGACTTGGAAAACGTCACGGCACGGTTACGGTAAGAATTTCGAATGCTTTTAGAGCAGTTTTCGTATAACTGGCAAAACGGCACGGCCACGGTACGCTACGGTTCCGCGCGAAGAATTACAAATGTTTTCATAGACGTTACTGCACTGGCACGGTCATGGTACCGTGCAGTCGGGTTCCTACTCATACCAAAACTGGTCTATAGACATCACGGTACTGAAACGTATAGGAAGATCTCATAAACAAGACGCAACGTGAATTGAGAGAGAGAACGCCGTGCGCGCAGACGAATATAGACCGATTCCGTAAGTCGTCAGGAAGCCCACTTGAGGAGCAAACAAACAGACTTATGGAAATAAGCCTAAGACGAACAATTCATGCTGAAAATATAACCTGCACTGCATTTCAAAGGGAAAAGAGCATATTCATCAAGGACGCTTCATACTAGTCTCCCTCGCAGCCGTGTTTAGCCTCGTCACGCAACGCTACCTCGGAAAACGAGGGAGCGTTGCGTGACGAGGCTAAACACGGCTGCGAGAGAGACTAGCTTTATACAGGCCAAACTATTTAACATCAAACAGTTTTAAGTTATTTCTCCAAGAAAAGGGCGCACTTTATATCAACTTACCTTTGCTCACCACTACTTTAAGCCCTCTATCTGGACTGCAAGTACCACAGTGACCTCCACATTTACCAAGAACTTTTTTACCTTCCTGAATATTAGAAGAAAAGTAGAAATGATAAAGTTAAAGTTACGTTTGTTAACTCTAGTTTACAGTCGTTCAACGCTACACTTCTGGGCGGACTTAAACGGCTTTGCTTGGATTCGACTATAAACACTGGAAGGTGGCTCACCAACCTATCTCTAGCGATAACGTGGTTTAAGTAACTTCCATTTGTTCACAATAAGGACACAATTTAGGCCGTTACTGTTGTAAAAATATCACTAATGACTTACTGGAAATCTGTAAATAACTTGAGATGATGAGGTCCCACGTGATCTCCATCTTACGTCGGGTGATAATTCAAAACCAGTTCCTTCTAAATTGATACTAAATCGTCCCTACAAACAGAACAATTACAGGTTCATTTAATTTCCATATCGATCACAAAAGTCACTCTTTATCAGGCAAGCACCTCTGCTTAGTCTCAATATACATTTTTCTGTTCTTTTCAGAATTGCGCATGCGCAGGTTTTCTCTCTTAAAATTGCGCATGCGCAGGTTTTCTCTCTTCAGAAATGAAACGATGTTAAAATACTAACAGTGGACGGACACACGGTGCAACTTTCTCTGTATTGCGTGCAACACAGTTGCATCGCGCGGTGTGTTCAACCTTGAAATTTGTTGCGCGTAATGCTACAAAAAATGTTGCAGAAGTAGAACGACATCCTAAACCTGCAACTATGGCAGGGGTGGACACACGGTGCAACTCCAGCTGTGTTGCGTGCATGCTGTAAAAAAGTTGCAAGAAAAGTTACATCGTGCGTCAGGGCTTTAACGCGCACTTTTTTTGCGAAGTCGAGACCATAAATTTCTAAAATAGTGTCGCATCATATGCATTAAGCTTTTAAGCCTGGTTTTCACTAGCGACGCAAGCACAAGCATAAGCAACCTACGCAGACTCAGTACTGCATTTATCACCGAGGTGTGAGAAAAGACAAGCACCGCTAATGAGCAGTACCCTACTGAGTCTGCGTATGTTGCTTCCGCTTGTGCTTGCGTCGCTAGTGACAACCAGGCTTTAACGAGAAAAAGAGAAAGCCTTGCTGTTCTTCTGCAGTCTTGGAGCACTTACTTGTGGACAGTTGACCCTGCTAAAACAATCTCCAGCGGTACCATAAAGAGGTGGTTTATAACCTCTTGTAGCCGCAAACCTCATATCATCAGCTATAATGAATAGAAATAAGCAATAAGCTAAGATAATATCATCAGCTATGATGAATAGAAATAAGTAATAAGCTAAGATAATATATCTGTCAATTAAGGCAGTTTCCCAATAAAGGTTGGGGCCAAGAATATGGGAAAATAATGTAAGAATCTAGGACGCTCATTTGACTGTTCACTCGGCGGTTTTCAGCCCTGCCCGGATAATATACGCTGTAGAATGGGTGGTATAAGCTAAGGGAATATATCTGTTAATTAATGCAGTTCTCCTATAAGGTTGGGCTCAAGATTGCAAAAATAATATAACAAGCTATGACACTCATTTGACCGTTCACTCGGCGGCTTTCGATCCTCCTCGGCTGAGTATACGTTGTAGAATGCGCTGTATAAGCTAAGGGAATATATTTGCTAATTAATGCAGTTCCCCTATAAGGTTGGGCCCAAGATTGGGAAAAATAATATAACTAGCTAAGACGCTTATTGGACGTTTGCTCGGCGGGCTTTCGGCCGCCCTCTGCCGAGTATACGTGTCTGTATTTTTTGACGGACAACAAAAACTGCAAATTATGACTGTCTATGCCAGCCGAGTAAAGACAAGTGTTGGTTCATCTAACCTTCTATAAGCATTTTTGAAATTTGAAATCTTATTTTTTTAAAGTAAGAGCCGCCAGATTCCTCGTAGATGTCCGGAAAACATGGACAGGTGTCTGACTGTGATGCGTTGGGTGGACAGCTGTTTGGATTTATTAATCTAGAAAATTAAAGAGTAAAATAAAGTACATTTTAAATGTGGTTAAATAAAATTTAAGCAAAGTTAAACCTGAACCAAGTTGCCATTTATCGCAAGCGTATGTCGATAATAGCCTCGCCCCTCGAGGCCGGCAGTAACGCACTTAGCGTTCTTCGCCTCACGCGAGTCACGCAAGAAGAGAGCTGACGCTAGTCGCTATTGAATTTCACCTAGCTGGGCGTTATCCGATTTCGCTATCGCTAGCTTTCGCAGTTGTACACTATACGCAAAGCTATTAACAGAAGGTCAATTTGGTTAAGATTTCAGAAAGTGCGCGCAATCGTAATGGCATTGAGGAGCGATATCAATCGCCACCGGGCCCCTTTATGGAGATAATAGTATAATATGTATAGTATAGTATAATATAGTATAATAGTGTAATATGGGGATAATAGTAGGTTCTCGCCCCTTTCTCTGATCTCTCCGTGCTCCATTTCGCGATCGAGAGCAACTAAGGTTTTAATGAGCTGCACAAATTAAAAGGAAGTGAAAACGGGTGCAAGGTTAACGAAGGGGGATTCCAATAGCAAACTCTCTTTCTTTGAAGCCTAGTCTGTGCTCTAATCAACAAAGCTGTCCCTGATTTATTTGTGTTTTGGGCAATCGTCTGCCCATCCGTTGTGCGGCCCTCACATATTTTGTAACAGTACCTTTTCGGGTATATCTCAGCAAAGTTCTCCTTGTGTCCTGCTTTCAGCGTAATGTATTCCTTCGGGTTGTCTGTGGTCATACCATGACAGTAGATCTAACAAATTGTAACATCGGAAGAATTTCGTTATAAACGTCTACATGACAATATTTTTGACCCAATAATCGTTGTAGACAAGAAGCTTTCAAGACACGGAAAACAAACCAAACTAATGACCTGCAGCCAGCCAACTAATAAACAAACTATTTTTTGTCAAAGTTATAACTTCTTTCAATAACGTCTTTCCATATGAAGTCTAGTGGTTCATCTCTTTTTTCACAGACTCAGTCCCAGCAAAGCTCTACTCGTTATCTGTTTCTAAATCATCAAATTATCCGCCACTGATTCTACGCACTAGGCCATCAAAATAACTGCCACTGAATCTGCGCAATAGCCCTCATATTATCTTCCACTGAGTCTGCGCACTAGGCTTGCCCTTGCGACAATAAGGAACAGGCCCCTAGGGCTTCTGTGCTAACTTACCTTTCGCAGTTTGCCTTTGATTTCCAGCACGTGTTCTCCATCTGCCTGTAGTCCGCTGGTCAACTGAATTTCTCGACAAGTTCGCGGGTTACCTGGCAATAACCATATACTAAGTTAATGACTACTATTAGTAAAAGAACAGAATGCTAATCTGAACACTGCTTAGACCCAGGTTTTAAACTTCGAGTTGTTACCTATGGTACTCCTACTTGCGATGAAACATTGAATGCGCTAAAAGCAAGCACAACCATTGACCGCGCGCTAACGTGATCCTTTTCATGAAACATAGCACGAGAAAGAGAAATTACTGGAAAAGAGCCTATTGACTTAAAACAACTCAGGACTACTAAGACTCGAGTTTTAGTCTAAATAACTTGAATTGTGTGCGGAATTTGATTTTTAGAGGCAATACATACATGATCCCATTTGACACGGTCGAGTTTCGTCTGGTTTCAGAGCTGGTAGTTTACAAAATGAGTCTTCTTGGTGTTTTCCTTCGTTGTCAATACATTTGACAGACCTCTTGATAATTCCTACTCCACAGCTCACAGAACACTGAAAATAAAAGAAAAAAGCGATCTGGTTTGAAAAAAGTGCACATGTCAGCGGTTTTATACATGACGTCATCGTTGCTATGGTACGTACGCGTCGTCATGCAAAAGAATTATAAGATCGAAGCTGATTGCTGAATTTTTTTAACAATATAAATGGTTTGATCACATATAATTTTAGTCAAATAACTACCTTTCTCAATCATCCTTAGGAGCTGTTTAAATGGAAGCGAGCCAGCTCGGTAAGCGGGCTGACTTCTTTTGTTTTCTTTTCCCTGGGGGCTACAGAACAAAAGAAGTCAGTCCGCTTACTGGGCTGGCTCGACTCCATATAAACAGCCCCTAAAGCAGTTGTCATATGAGTGTGAAACGGACCGTCCCGTGCAGTAACCATGTCAGCATATTCCGTATGTATCCGAACCGGTCCAAAGTCCATAATTTCTATAGTAAACGCAAAAACAAGCCACCATTTTGTTTATCTTACCTGTGTCCAGGGGCCAACTTTCCATTGAAATTCTCCAGTACAGGGACCAAAGTTGCAAGGTCTCCAAACTGGTGGCTTCTTCCTGACATTGCATCCTGCCGCGCCAGGGACGCCTTCACACGTAACTGGACGTACTTGATAACCACCGCCACCACAAGTCTTAGAACACTAAAAAAGAAATATAGCCAAACCTCAACTAAGCGACCGACTAAAATACCAAGTCTAGCTACAATAAAACCTTTCCTTACGAACACCCCCGTAATACGGAAACCTTTCTATAACGGACAGGTCTCCGTCCATGTCCTGACAGCTGGAATCTCCATACATTTTCTTGTGAAAGAAATCGCTATAAAACGGACACCTCTATACTACGGACACTTTTATTTGGTCGTTTGGTGTCCTCTTTAGAGAGGTTCCATGTGGGTGTTTTCAAAAAGAGCTTGTCACTAATCAATAATGGAGTTACAAAGTGATAAGTCATTGGGGATATTTATATGAGCGAAAATAAGACGCATCTTATCTTAGCCGCGACTTTGATAAGACGTGAACCTCTCCGTATAAACGGCACTTTTAGTCTAACACGTGGGTTAGCGAGGAATAACGTTCTTCGTTCTCTGTTCTTTGTTCGCGTCTTAAGACAAAAAGTGTCGTTTATACGAAGAGCTCGCGTGTTATTTAAGTCTCGTCTAAGGTAACGAGACGGGTCTTATTTTTAATAAAAAACTATTTAGTTAGATCATGCAGAGAACAAGCGAACAAGCGTGACTGGTGGTCTAAAAATAGCCGAAAATGCGGGGCATCATGTGACGTCACATCACGTGACGTGCAAGTCTCAGTCTCCTAGTTACACTCTCCCGCTCTCCTGGTTAGACTATATATTTGCGTAAAGAAATCAAATCATTACCTCAGACCAGTCACCAAACTTCCACTTGGGCGGGCACCGGACTTCAAAGCAGGGGAAGAATTTCGCTGGCTTGGATTCTTTGTCACATTGTTTATCAGAGACAATTGCTCCACGGTCGTCAGTACAAGAAATTTTTCTTGCCTTTCTACCATAACCACATGTACGCGAACACTATAAACAAGATCAAACATATATATAAAATATACGCTAAGTATATCATTATCAATAGAAATATCCCTTGGTCTTAAATTTAAGGTGGCTCTACACTGTTTTTTGACTCAACTGAATCAAACTAACCAATTTAGTTGACATACACAGGCACTATGTTAAACTTCTTTAAGGCTAGCCACCAAAGCACATAAAATTGATATAATTGAATGTAGAATGCAGTATCCAAAAGTCAGAGACATGAACGCGCGTGTTGTGTCTTAAATATTTTATTCAACTTTCTCTAATTTTACCCAAAAGTTTAGATTAGCAATCTCAACTGACCTTGCTCCACGATGACGTCCTCCACGTAAAAAGGTTCGACGCCAAAGGACATAAATTATTGGAACAAAGAAGAAGATCATTAGGTCTAGACGAAGCATCGCAGTTGTCTTCACTGGTGTATTCTAAATTATGTAGACATCGTACAGCACGTAGTTTAACACCGTCACCACAAGATGTCGAGCACTATTTGTAACAAAAAGAAAGATCTCATTTTAACTTTTAACTTCAATTTTAAGACTGTAACGTAAAATGTTTTGCGCAACAGGGAAATTCACTACAGTTGATTTTATAGGCATTTTTTTCGGCCGGGACAGATTTGCATGTCCATAATAAACATGTTTCCGCAAGGCGGGGCTCCACTGTATGTCCATCCCTAGCTACATCTTGTAATCAGACACGAAAACTTGCGCCGGGTTAATTATACTTTATTCTACTGATGAGCTTAACTGATGATCTTAAAAATATTGCGAAGCAGACGCGGTACGCGAGAAATTTTTAATTTTTGCTGAACGAAGTAAACGAGAGTATTTCCGGATGTTTCTTGATTAATTACCTTACTCCAGGGGCCAATTTCCCACTCGCCACATTGTTTGTCCTGATTACAAGTTCTGACTGAGGATGGTTTTCTTCTTCTGTTACAGAAATTGCTGTTGATTTGACTGTTGTTACGTGCAACACAAGCCAAACTCCTTGTTTGATATCCTTTAGAACACTGTGTAGAACACTGTTGAGAAATAATTTCATGATGTGTTAAGATGTATTACAAGGCTTAAAAATCTTCCAGCACTAGAATTGACGTAGGTAAATGTCCCACTGTTTGTTTCTGTGCCCTGCAGACGGGAGTACGATCTAATTTATGTTTTACAAGGAGCAAGGATGGCATAGTTGGTTAGTGTGCCTTCTATGCAAGAGGTCCAGAGTTCGATTCCCAGTGACGCTGCTGCATACCTGTTTCAACTTCTTCCCAGTCTGTGTAGTTTTAATTAGGTTTAATACCCGTTAAATGGAACATTGACGGAGAGAGAGGCGCGCACTTCGAATGCTTTATACATGAGCCCCTGGCTCGGGAGAATTCGGCAACCACTTTCCGCGCTCTCGAAGTAACCGAGTAAAATATTTGCGCTTTACCTTTTTAATACGCCTTGAAAAACTGTCTAGGGGCTGTAGAAATTGTCGAGTCTCTCTGACGCGATCGATATAGCTAATTACACTTTTCGATTAACACTTTTTTGCAATATTGTTATTAGTCATTAGAAAGGTAAAAAAAAGGTAAAGGTAAAGGACCTTGTTTAACGTCAGTAGTTCCTTTAGCTGAGCTAATCTTCCAGGAAGCTCATTTTACCCCCCTCTCTCCATCAGTGCTCCGTTTTAAGGGTATTTAAAGCTAATCAAAGCTACACGGAAAGGAAAGAAGTCGAAACAAGGATGAAAGACTGTCTCTTACCTTTTCCCATGGACCTTTTCTCCAATACGCTCCTCTCACACAGTCTAGTACCCGACAAATTTTACGAAGAACTGGCCTTCGAAATCTGTTACACAAAGATGTCTGTAGTGTTTTGTTTCCTTGCATGCATTGAACATTTCGACTTTTTACTCCAATACCACATGTTCGTGAACACTAGACAAATATCAGCAACAATAATAATAATGAATAACAAGTAATAATCATAACAAGACAAATGGCATAACAGTGAACTAAAGCATCTATATACTGTAGAAATTTAGCACTGATCACACGTAGACCCGACCGCTTTCGTCTCCTTTTTAAACAGGCAATAAGTAGTACAACAAGTACAGGCAGAAGCTATTTCAAATTAGGTTATTCGAAATTGAACTGCTTTTTCGATTTGCATCGAGCCAGTACATTGAAATATAAATAGCCCTTTATCTCAAGATTGCGCGTGCCGTTGAAATCGACATCGAAAGTACCTCTGAACACAATTTTCAAACTTATTCAATGGGCTACAAGTCTAGAACAAAGCATGAATTTTTATTTCAAACCGGACAAAATTCGCTGTTTAAATAGTTTCAGTTATAAAACTTCCAAAAATTAAACTCAACATTGAAAATAATTTTTCTTTGCCCGTTTTTCTTTGCCCGACAATTACGCTGCGCGCGCAACGGCTTGATAAATCCGTCAACTCAATTAACATTTGATCACACAAGTGTCTGACTGTATAAATGATACAGTGTAAGTTTCCTACCGCTGACCATGGTCCAGCCCTCCATGAAGGACAGTGTTTTCTTTGGCAAATCCTTACATTGGTCGGTTTATTGACCTCGTCACATTTCGTGTCTGAAGCATTACAGCTTACTAAACGCGTTTGTTTGCCTTTGCCACAGCTTGCAGAGCACTAAAGTAGGAAAATAGATACATTTCAAACACTTGCCCAAATTTGTGTAAAGAATTTCAAAAGCACGCATATTGGTTCCAAGTTTAACACCTGGAAGATAGATGGTGGCAAGAGACCATAATACTAAGAGAGCGAAACTCAGTATTGATGTCTGTGCAATGGTCGCGGCGACTAAGGCTATTTTTAGTAATTTCGCCATCGCGTGCAAGGCAAACGGTTCCGCCCGCGCGCACGTTAAAATTCAAATTCTATTGTTTGAGAGTCTTACGCGCGATGGCGAAGTTACTAAAAATAGCCTTAGGCACCTCGAACATTGCACATACAACAACACCGAACTTCGCTCTCTTAGTATTATGGTCTCTTGATGATGGCTACAAGTTACCGGCGTTAAATAAGGTCTTTTTACCTTTTCTCTCTGTTAAATATCAACGCAGAAGTAAACGAATTTTACTGAAATATTTTAATTCTATTTGGTATCCTTACTTCGCTCCAATTGCCCGTGATCCATAAAGTACAAGCAGCCATTTTACATAGCTTTGTGTTTGAAGGCCTGGTTGCTGTGTCACAAGGCCCACGCTTTAGATCACAGTTCACATCTCGAGATTGAGTTCCAGTTCCACAGGTTATAGAACACTGCAAACAAACATGACTTTTAACCATTTGGCAACAAGAGAACTTCTTATAAAATAACCATTATATAACGCGCGCTCTCATTGGCCGAAGGAAGCGTATGCGCGAACTCTAAATAAGCGCACAGCATGCGCGCGAACTTTTCGAATTTCTTGTCAAATTAAATGAATATTGAATGCGCTCGACAACAAGATTGTGTTTATAAAACAAATAAAAAACTTGCCTGCTGTTCTGAGTCCAGATCTAGAGCACTTGGCGATTGATCAGAACACTCGAGAAGCGTTCAGAAGCACACTCGGCTACGCTCTCGTGTTCTGATCAATCTCCGCCTCTCTAAATCTGCACACAGCACTCGCGAGCGTTTTCTCTTTCTTCGATAAAGAGTCTATTTAGCACGTATTTAAGGCTGTGTAGTCTTGGGGCGAATTTGAAGTCAAACCATCCCTAAAAACTACAAGTTTGGATGGTTGAGCATTATACCTTTTTCCAAGGTCCAACAATCCATTTGGAGCATCTCGTAACACATTCTTTTGTAACCTTCGGTTTGGTTTCTTGGTTACAACTATATTCCTTGCTACTGCAGTTTACTGGGCGTGTTTGTAATCCTTTCCCACATCTTACAGAACACTGTAATGAAAATAATTCAAATGTAGTTTTGTGTGAGAGTGGTTTTATACTTGTGTTTAGTAAGGACCCTTCCATATATCAGCAAATTCTCTATGACAAATTTTATTTTACAATAATTTTTTGCTCACATGGATGAGAAAATTTGACCCAATTTCATATGAGAAATCCGTTTGTAATAAGAGGGGGTGTTGGGACGGATGATAGAGTGGTTTTCGTATGAGTGGGAACACTGTACGGTTACGATACGATACGGTTACAGCAGGAATTTCGAATGTTTTTATAGAAACTACGGTTACAATACGGTACGGTAAGTTTCCCACTTATACGAAAACGACTCTATTGGCCACTGCAGCGAGGTGCACTGCTCTGAGTGGAGGTTCCAATGCATAACTGAATGGTAAATATCAGACAGTATGACCTTCGTTACCTTGCTCCAAGCTCCGGTAACCCAAACTGGACATTTCTGAACGTTACAAGGCCGTCGGACCGCAGGTTTAGAACTGACATCACATGCAACGTCATTTGAATCACAAGCAACTGTGCGTGTTTGTATTCCCTGTCCACATGTAAGAGAACACTGAAATCCAAACAATGAAAATATTACTGAACAAGCGAGCAACCAACCATTGAAACAAGAACGGGCAAATGTTTACCTCTGTCCATTTTCCAGTAATCCATGTGGGGCATTTTTGAACATTACATGGCTGTCTGGAATCTGGCTTCTTGCTGACGTCACACGGGACGTCATCAGAATCACACGTGACTGCTCGTGTTTGTAATCCACCACCACACTTGACGGGGCACTGAAATCACAATGAACAAGAAGCTCATTTCAGCGTTCAATTGGAATACCTGTGTTTGGCCCCTTATTGCATGACTCGTTCTCCTCTCGTGACTTCTTTTACCTTGCTCCAAGCTCCGGTAACCCAAACTGGACATTTCTGAACGCTACAAGGCCGTCGGACAGCAGGTTTAGAATTGACATCACATGCAACGTCATTTGAATCACAAGCAACTGTGCGTGTTTGTATTCCCTGTCCACATGTAAGAGAACACTGAAATCCAAACAAAAAATATATCATTTTTGGTATGGACACGTAATAAGCGAGAAACCAAGTATTAAAATAAGAGAGGGCAAACATTTACCTCTGTCCATTTTCCAGGAATCCATGTGGGACATTTTTGAACATTACATGGCTGTCTGGAATTTGGCTTCTTGATGATGTCACATGGGATGGGGTCAGCATCACACGTGACTGCTCGTATTTGTAGTCCACCACCACACGTGACGGGGCACTGAAATCACAATGAACAAGAAGCTCATTTCAGCGTTTATTTGGGATACCTGTGTTTGGGTCCATATTGCAGGAGCCGCTCTGCTCTGTATGAAATTGGCCTTACCTCAGTCCATGTCCCGCTGAGCCATTTCGGGCATCTTCCAACACTACATAATTGTTGACTAGCAGGTTTAGAAATGACGTCACATGGAACATCATTCGAATCACAAGTGACTGTTCTTGTTTGCATTCCTTCACCACATGTAACTGGACACTGAAATTACCAAAAATACTTTGAAGTTCACGTTTTTGATCGTATGTGACAAAGGAATTAACACTGTAACTACACAAGAGAAAACTATCGCGAAGAATAATTGGTTGTCACAAACACAACATGACTGAAAGAGGAAGCCGCGCACACAGAAAAATTTGTTCGAAATGAACGTCAAGAAGAGGACGCGAAAACAAATGACGACGTCCTTAACGCGGCGTTGCGATGTCGTCGCGGTTGTCTAGCAACGAACAAATGTGATATTTTTGCCATCTCACGTCCCATTCTCGCGTCGCGTCGCGTATTCTAGATCTACCCAATAATAAAAAAAGCGAAAACATGGCCAAAATCAAAAGAAATCAAAGTATCCAAAGAAAAGATTGCCCTTGTTTAGAATATTGTTGTACACATTTTATAATAAATATACGCGGAAGAAACAATTCAATTACAAAGATAGTCCTTACCAAAGTCCATGTTCCAGTTACCCATGATGGACATTTTTGTACATTACAAGGTCGTTTATTGTAGGGTTTATAACTGACGTCACACGAGACGTCATCAGAATCACACGTAACTGTTCTGGTTTGAATTCCTTCGCCGCAGGTAACGGGACACTGAAATAAGTTGCAAGATAAAACGATTATAAATAATCAAAGAGAAGTCTGTCTTAGTAGGCTAGTGCGGTCTTGTAATGGAAAGACTCCCAGCCCCGGTTGTCCCGCGAAAGCGGGTTGGCGATAACCCAGGGCTAACGCCAATGGTTTTCTTTAGATTTAACACTGGGTTAGCGCTAACCCACCTTCGAACAACCAGGTCCTGGTTCGACTTCAGTTGTCATGCAATATTCACATCCTTTTTTCGACTTCCCTCTAATCTGTGTAGCTCAGTGTAGCTTTGAATACCCATAGGATGGAGCTCCGATGGAGGGAGGGGGCAGAGGGTAGAGGGTACACTGTCTCACATCCTTGTTTTGACTTCGATCTAGTCTGTGCAGCTCAGTGTAGCTTGAAATACCCATAGGATGCAGCACTGATGGAGGGAGGGGGTAAAGGATGGACTGCCTCACATCCTTGTTTTGACTTCTCTCTAATCTGTGTAGCTCACTGTAGCTTTAAACACCGGTAGGGCGGAGCGCAGATAAGGGGTAGAGTGCGTACAGTCCACCTTAGGGTTACGGCTAAACCGGAAGACCACTTTCTAGTAAAGGGACACCTTTTGCCTTTCTGAAGGGAACACAGTCTTGAAATTAAACTTAGGGTTTGGAAGAAGTACTTCCAAAGAGAAAGAATGAATACTAAGACTCAATTGCTGGGGTGCATCCATACCTTTGGGAATCCAAAGACAATGAAGCGGTCGCCATGTTGGATGACCAAACAATAAACGCTAATGAGAAATCTTTTGTTGAAGGTCAACCAAGATGGCTGCCGTGACGTCACATGCACCCCAGCAATACATAATTTGCAAAGTAGTACATAATAATGTTTATACCTCAGTCCATATTCCAGTAACCCAAGCAGGACATTTCTGAGCGTTACACGGTCGTCGGTTATCAGGTTTAGAATTGACGTCACACAGGGCGTTGTCCGAGTCGCACGTGACTATTCGTGTTTGTATACCTTCACCACAACTACGTGAACACTGAAACAAATCATGGAAACACTGTGACGGTGCTCACGATATCTATATTCCGGTGTAGTTTTATTTGCGCAAGTTATAAGCATATTTCATGAGCCTATTAAATAAGTGGTCTTTCTAGAAGTGTTTATTTTCCATCTTCTGAGTAAAAATCATTTTAAATGAAGGAAATAAGTTAAAACAACCTGAAGACAACTTGATAGAGTCGAACCTCCCGCAATTAATTGACCATCTTAATTGTGAAATCTAGCTGGTTGTTTAAGGGAGGTGGTCCCTACGAGGGGTTTCACCCACGGAAACCCCTGCTCGCTAATGAGAGATTGCCGATTATTAGGGCTATTCTCAGGAGAAAGTTCGACTATACGCATTTTGATATGATCAGAAAGGTCTAAAGGCCGGGGGCGTCCATGACGTTTGACGTAGAAGACACCAAGGGTCCCTTCTTCCCTTTTCTCCTCCCCTACCTCGACGAGGATGTGATTGGTTTAGCTTCCCCGACCTTTACGACGTCTTCTTCCGTTTGCTGTTCGCAACCGTTCCGATCATGAAAACCGGATTTACGAAATGAACTCAAATTTTATGAACCGGCGACGCCTACCTCGCTCCATGGCTCAGCAATCCACGCGGGACACTTTTGAACATTACAAGCTCGTTGATTGGTTGGTTTTGAATTGACATTACATGGGAGACTATCTGAATCGCACGTGACTGTTCTTATTTGCAATCCTCGACCACAGGTAACAGAACACTGAAGGCCAAAGAAATTAAGAAAAAAATTAATATGAATACGATCTAAAGTTTTAGATCCAAAACAGCTGTACAGTTCAAGCTGTGTTATACATGCTGTTCGCAACCATTCCGATCATGAAAACCGGATTCTGTAACAAGGAAATGAAATGAACTCTAACTTTATAGAGAGACAACACCTACCTCACTCCATGGCCCAGCGACCCACGTTGGACACCTTTGAACATTACAAGCTCGTTTGTTGTTTGGTTTTGAACTGGCATTACATGGGAGACTATCGGAATCACACGTGACTGCTCTTATTTGCAGTCCTCCACCACAGGTAACAGAACACTGAAGGGCAAAGAAAATTGTAAAAATTAATATGGTTACGATCAAAAGTGTCAGGCCTTAAACAGCTGTACAGTTCAAGTTATGCTATACATGCTGTTCACAACCCTTCCGATCATGAAACAGCTAGGGCAGGATACAGGATTATCTTCAGGAGGGAGGGAGGGGGGGGGGGGGGCACCATGCATCATATAAATTAGAAACTGTCGAAAGAATATTCTACAAAATATTGAGAAAAAAAGGACTCAAAGTCGTCTTAGTAGGGGGTGCGCACCCCCCTGCACCCCTCCCCTAAATCAGCCCTTGTGAAAACCGGATTTAGAAAAAAGAAATGAAATGAAGTCTTACTTTATGAAGACACAACACCTACCTCACTCCATGGCTCAGCTATCCATGCGGGACACTTTTGAACATTACAAGCTCGTCGATTGTTTGGTTTTGAATTGGCATTACACGGGAGACTATCTGAATCGCACTTGACTGTTCTTGTTTGCAATCCCCCACCACAGGTAACAGAACACTGAAAGCAACGAAAAGTATAAAATATAAAAATGAATGCGATCAAATTAAAAATGTTGAAGATTAATAAGAATATAATACAGTGTTCAGCACCCCGATAATGCGGCCACCTATGAGCCAAAATGACTGATCGTATTAACGAAATGGCCGCATTAACGAGGTATTTTTTTATACAAAGGAATAAGTGCGATCTCTAAGTTGGCGGGCGAAAATGAGTGGTCGTAATAGAGGGGTGGTCGTATTAACTGGGAGGTCGTAAAGCGGAGTTCCCCTGAATATGGTTTCAACCTCAAACAGCTTTACAGCCAGCTATGACATTCACTTTCTTCGTTCACTCATGATAAAACACTCGGGGTCAGAGAAACCAAAGAAGTTTCATACCTCGCCCCATATGTCTGCTTTCCATTCGGAGCATCGTGGAAGTTCACATTTCCTGAAGTCTGTTGGTTTATTAGCGACATCACATTTGTCTTTTCCATTGTTGCAAATTACTGTTCTTCTCTGGGTTCCATTTCCGCATGTAGCAGAACACTGTGCACAAAATGGAATACGTTTAGGGTAAGTAGTCAGGAAAACTTTGTAAAAATAAGCTCGTTTCACGTCTCTTGATTAGGTTTAGGGTTAGTTTAGGGAAGACTTTGTAGAAATAAGCTTTCACGTTCGTCCCTTGAGATTAAGTTTAGGGTGAGTATTAGGGAAGACTTTGTAGAAATATGTTTTCAAGTCGCTTGAGGTTAGGTTTAGGGTTAGTATTAGGGAAGACTTTGTAGAAATATGTTTTCAAGTTCCTTGAGGTTAGGTTTAGGATTAGTATTAGGGAGCCTTTGTAGGAAGAAAACAAACAAACAAATAATCAAACAAACAAGCAAAAAGATATACGACTTACTTGTTGCCATGATTTTACAATCCATCTTGGACATGGGTCCATCTCGCACTTTCTTTTCGTGGTTGGTTTGTTGGAACTGCATGGATATGTAGTCGAACTACATTCAACGTCACGTGACCGCACTCCAACGCCACACGTCACTGAACACTAAAAACAAATAACTGCTTCATTTTATAACTGAATCATTAAATAAATTCACTAAATATCGGGAATTATGATTACATTTTAAATAGACTTACAAATTCACCGAAATTGTTTTATACACCCTTCTGATAAATCCCACAATGCTTGTTTTCCGCACTTGACGTCAAATTTATTCTTTTCAATTGCATTCACATTGTACAAGTTTCAAAAGAATAAATTTGACGTCAATCGCGGAAAACAACACGTTATGGCACTTATTAGAAGGGTGTATAGTAGTAATGAGTTTAAATAACAGCAACAGCGGACATAGCGGAAAAACAGCTAAGCGGCCATTTTCATAGTTTTTTCATAAACTGATGATGAAGTATGAAAAACAGTAACTGCTACACTTTTACTGGCTTTAATTAAAACTTTTTACAAAACCTTGTGACGTTACAGTAAAGCTTCGCGGGGATATTTATTAAAACAATGATTTTTCTGCTGATCAAAATGTCACCTCTCCCAAAGTATAGGGCATTATATCTCAGAAACGGATGCACCAAATTTTGATATTATTTGATATTTTGTTCTTTGTGTCTAAAACGGCTTGTATACAAAATATTGAGCCTTAAAAACCTATGGTGTCCTTATAAATGGAGGCTGTAAAACGTTTTTCCGCCCTGTCGCAACAGCGGCATCAAGGTTCCAGCATGCTACCTGAGAAACGTGCTAAAATTAACTGATAGTTTCTATTTTCCGTGTGTCTGTACTCTAATAGACGCGAAGATGACGTCAAATGTGGTGAGAATAGAAAAGTGCGGAGTCAAAAGGTTCTTTGTTTTGTAAAACATACGTAAAATATTTCAACCAATCAGAGCGCGCGTTTTATACTTTGATTTTGCGTCTGCACTTCAATCATACACGTGCACGGTTCACGACCAATCAGAGCGCGTGCACTATATGATATAATTACTCGCGCCAGGCCGCAGGCCGCGCGAGTCTAGGTTCCCAACAGGTTTCGTCGTCGTCGTAGTTCATGTCACACTAGAGAACCTACACATGGGTTTCCTGTGTTTAGACAATGTTTCCTGTCGCCTTGCGAAATGGCCATTCTTGCGCAATACTGTACACGCGCAATGCATTACTGGGTGCTTCAACCATGCTTCAAGTGACCAAGCTCCGCCATTAGACATGAGATTTCGAAGTAAGTTTTTAGCCTTTTTCTCCGTGATTATTGTTGTTCTTTTCATATGTCAGATAGAATTACCGTTTACAAATCTAGAGGAGATGTCTTGTTGAATATTTTGCTGATTCATAGAAGATTTTAAAGCTTCATCGATCGTACTTGAAATAAGACGGCGGGGACTTCAAATCGGTCTTCTCAAAACCTAACCAAAGCATTCTAGAATCTATCAGGAACCACACACAGTTCCATTAGACGTAGTACTTTTATTGTCAATAATGAATTTAAGAAATATACATGGAAATAAAGCTTTTGTTTTTTTTCAAAGTCTTGTTTTGAACAGTGATATTTTCATGTGCGTGATCGAGAAAGAATACCAGTCTCGAGAAATACACGCATCATAAATAAATCCAGGAAAACTACAAGTCATCTGTTAAAAATAATTGAATTATCACAGAGCAGTGAATCATTCCAATTTTATTCTGTCAAGTGATATAGAAACAAATCATGGTCCTATTGATCCCTTTAAGACTATCTAAGCACCTTATAGTCAAAACAAAGTGGTGTTGTTTGGGTTCAATGTACTTGTAGGTACCAAGTGCATGTGTACTGAGCCATGTCCCTTACATCACTAATATTTGCCCACAGAAATAATGGTATTTCATCATCAATAACTTAGTTCAAATAATGAACATTGGTAATGAACTGTATGGTAGTTTATCTAGACCATCCTGACAAACATTTTTAATGTTATAAACAAGAACCTGAAATAATTTCCATATTTACTACAGGTACAGTCCAAGCTACAATGGTATATTCGGTATATTCATGACTGTTGTACACTTGTCTAGAAATTTTTGATTACTGTACATCATTGGTGAATATAATGCAGTCTTTAATCACACAAAATTATATCTAATTCATAATAACAATTAGTTGTAGTACTGTGGCCATGTACTGTACCTCAGATGGTAAAAACTATTTGATTCACAGGGTAACTGGGCTACCTGTGGCTATTGGCATTGGGTGATACAGATATCAATGTGCATCTAATTATAGGCTGTTCAGCAGAAGTATTAAGTGAACTGTGGAATTTTGTTCCATGTTCTACAAATGAGCTTAAAGTCTCTGAATTCCAATACCAGGTAGATTTTATCAGAGAAAACCAAAGAGCATACAAAGATATACCACAACAGCATTATAATAAAGTCAGGTTCCTTGAGGGTGAGGCATAGCAATCAGATTGCATTTCTAGCATGTGAAGCAAAATAGTTTTTACCCTCTGAGGTACAGTACATGGCTACAGTACTACAACCAATTGTTATTATGAATGAGATATAATTTTGTGTGATTAAAGACTGCATTGTATTCACCAATTTGTACAGTAATCAAAAGTTTCTAGTGTACAGTTTATAGTCATGAATATACCACTGTAGCTTGGACTGTAGTCAAGTATATAGGTAGTACTGCATATGGAAAATATTTCAGGTACTTTTTGACGGGACAGTCTAGATGAACTACCACACTGCAGAGTACCTGCATTCAACCCAAACAATAGCACATTGTCTTGACTATAAGGTGCTTGGATAGTCTTATATCACTTGAGAGAATAAAATTGGAATGATTCACTCTGTGATTCAAATTCAGTTTAAGTAGAATGCTTCGCATCCACGAGTTAAAAACCTCACTATCACCCTCTGTCAATCCCCCCAGACTATCCACTTTCTATCATACTTGCTCAAAGCCCGCACATCTTAGACTGCGAGCAGTCCCACTTTTCCCTCCTGAATCAGAAATAAAAAGAAACGAGTGTTGCAGGATTCCTGTACCGGAAGTATTTCGTTCGGGTCTTTTGCACTCCCAAGACCCCAACGAAATACTTCCGGTACAGGAATCCCGCAACGCTCGTTTCTTTTTATTTCTGATTCAGGAGGGAAATGTGGGACTGCTCGCAAACTAGCACATCTTTTAGGCGCGAGTGAGCTCTGCTGCGCAGTGTCTAGTTATGATTATAAATTATGATGTAAAACTTACTACACTCCAGTGTCCAGTGATCCAAACAGGACAATCACCGGGGTTGCATTTTTCTGTTTCCACTGGACGTAATTTCTCATCACATTCAAAGATGGTTGAGTTGCATTTTATTAATCTTGATCGTGTCCCCTCGCCGCAACTCACAGAACACTGTGTATACAAGCGTACAATCAATTTTTGGTAAAAAGTGAGACAGCAATCAACCAAGAATCGTGAAATCCAGACCAACTTTATGGATAACTATGGTGGCCCATCAACGCCATAGCAATTTGTGGGTTATCAGTAATACATTTTTATCTATTTTTTTCTTTTATTGATTAAAAACAAATGAAAAATTATTATTTTCTTTCTTTCTTAATATTATCATTATTTTGAATAAATTATTTTCTTTTTCTTAGACATTAAAACTTCGTTTGTTCGATTTTTTTTTCTTTTCTCGTATTTTTCTCTTTGTTTGTTTATTTATTTTGCATTTATTTTATTTTATTCCATTTCATTTTTATTTTGTTTCATTTCATTTCATTTCATTTTTATTTCATTTCATTATTTTTTATTTTATTTTCATTTTGATTTGAAAAAAAAAATTTTTCGGAACCATTCGTTCATTGTACGCTCCAAATGCTCAAAAGATATGCTTACTTTGGTCCAAGGGCCAAAACTCCATGCGGGACAACTTCCAAGGTTGCAAAATTTGGTTTCTTGAGGTTTAATGCGAACATCACATTTCCCAGAAGGTGGTTGACAAGTGATACTTCTCTTACGAATTCCTTGACCGCATGACGTTGAACACTAGCAAAAGATAAAAATTAAAGCGCAGTAATTCAGCATTTCACATTTGTGGTATGTAAGGTGATATAGAACTAGTTGACTTTGAAATTCGCAAAGTAAATACGTTAATTAGTCTTTGGCAAATCTATTTTGAGGGATCAAATGCGCGTTTTGAGGGTGGTTGGCCCAAGCGTGCGTCTAAGAAAGAAAAAGATGAGGCATGGTGAAGTTCTATCTAAAAGAAGAGGACAATATTAGAATTAAAAATTTGAAAATAAGTGACTAGCAAAAATTGCTACAGCTTTCGAGGAGCCTTCATGCGCGCGCTTAATGTTCATGTGAGTCAGCAGCAAATCACAAAATGCGCGTGCATATAACGATGACTCATGGTATGGTTTGAAACACCCCGACGTAAGAGCTTTTACGCTTTCTCAAATATTCTTGGATTTATAGCTGTTATTTTGTTACTTACTTCACTCCAGTTCCCTGCATTCCAAACAGGGCATTCAATAAGATTACAAATCTCTCGATCTATTGGACGTAGTTTATCATCACATTTGAACCTTGTTGAGTTACACTTTACTAATCTTGTTCTCGTTCCTTCACCACAGCTGACAGAGCACTGTGAAATTTAGACAATACAGTTTATTTACACACATGATTTGCTAAATATTTACAATGGACAGTTTTAAATTCAGAAAATTACATAGAGATTTCAATAATTAAACATACATAGGTGTGCCTAAGAATAAGACAGAACAAGGAGATTAGTTCGCTAGCTAATGATCGTGCCAGACGACCATGGGAAGTCAGTTTTCCAAATCAACGCCACTTCCTCAAGTAGATAGTCGACTATATTGTCTTCAATTTATCGGTTGTTGTTGTTGTTGCTGCTGCTGCTGCTGCTGCTGCTGTTGTTGTTGCTGTCGTCGTCGTCGTCGTCGTTGTTGTTGTTGTTGGTGGTGGTGGTGATGGTGATGATTTCTTACCGTGCTCCATAATCCTGTAGTCCATGCTGGGCACAATCCAAAATTACACTGCCTCGTATCTTCAGGTTTGCGACGATGATCACATCTGGCAGAAGCTGGCTGACAACTGATACTTCTTTTCTGAATACCCGGTCCACATGAAGATGAACACTAGGAATAAAATAAAACATTTGTAATGAAGGTATTTCTAAATAAACACAGGGGTAAAGGCCCTGCATATCAACGAACGGTGCCAATCATCTTGTACTACATGATGATGATGATTGTGTTTCTCTCGTATTCGGTAATATATATCATTTCCATCAAAATCCAACAAGTGTATGTATGGCATTTTGCAGAATGAGACGTATATTCAAAATTGGCATAAGTTAAGGGGAAATACTGGAATGTAAATGTTAAGAGGAATTACAAAAATTGTCAACTTACTTCACTCCAAAGTCCTGTTGTCCACGTAGGGCATTTACTAGGGTTGCATATTTCGCTATTCGATGGGCGTTTCCGTTGGTCGCATTCAAACACTGTGGAGTTGCATTCCACTGTTCTTGTTCTTGTTCCTCCTCCACAACTTACTGAACACTGCATGTAGAAAAAGAAAAAAGAAGTTAGATTCGTTTAATCTAAGACAGTTTCTCAGTATATTCACTGCAGAAAGTCCACTACTTATGTGATTTTAAAAGACTTACTTTACTCCAGGCGCCTGTGGTCCATGCAGGACAGAACCCATGATTACAGTGCTTAGTATGGCCAGGTTTTATAAGGCCATCACATTTTGCTGATGGTGGTTGACAAGTTATCCTTCGCGTCTGTACACCCCGACCACAGGACGCTGAACACTGCAGATGAAAAGACGACAACGAAAGTAGCTTCAAAGTACTCAATAAAGCACCTCTGGAAAAGTGAAACATCAATAAAACCACATGCAGCAGACAGCGTCAACAAGTGGTAAACTTCAGAAAGCTAGTGGACACCGGAAATGGCTCTGACAATTTCTTTACTTTAACAAAACTTACATATCAAGTCCAAACAAGCAGAAACTTCCCGTAAATGCAGAATTTGGAGCTTGATCTTGAGAGGATGCTCCCTTATACCAGCAAATTTGTGATCAAACGTAAGACACAACATATCCAAGGCTACATAGATTGGAAATACATGGAAGTGAAATCATTTCTTTTGATCACTTACTGCAGTCCAGCGTCCAGTAGTCCATTTCGGACATTCATCAAGATTACAACTTTCTTTGTTTGTTGGTCGCAATTTTTCATCACATTTGAAGATCGTTGAGTTACATTCCACTGAGCGAGTCCTTATTCCTTCACTGCAGCTGACTGAACACTACAAAACGCAGAATTAATAAAACTTTCCAATCATATTCCTATGCGTCGCTGGTGCTGCGATGTCTTTGGTGAAAATAGAGGAGTGGGATATATCCTGGACTCCAAAGATTCTATTCTATTCTATTTCATTTACTCTTAAAGACCGGAAACTCCGTTTGGAAAACAAATGGTTAGTCTCATTCCGATCGGAAAGTTCAAGACATGTACTTATGAGCTTATAGAATGATTATATAATATACTTACTATGCTCCAGTCACCAGTTTTCCATGCTGGACATGATCCAAGATTACACAGCTTTGTATCTTGAGGTTTTAATCGACGATCACATCTTCCAGAAGGTGGTTGACAAGTTATTCTTCTTGTTTGGACACCTTGACCACATGATGTGGAACACTACAGGAATATAATCAAGTTTGGTCAAGAGACCATAATACTAAGAGAGCGAAACTCAGTATTGATGTCTGTGCGATGTTCGTGGCGACTAAGGCTATGTTTAGTAACTTCGCCATCGCGCGCGCAAAGCTCTCAAACAATAGAATTTGATTTTTGACGTGCGCGCGGACGGGACCGTTTGCTTTCGGTTTTTGAATTCTATTGTTTAAGTGCCTTGTGCGCATAATGGCGAAACTACTAAAAATAGCCTTAGTCGCCACGAACATCGCACATACATCAATACGGAGTTTCGCTCTCTTAGTATTATGGTCTCTTGGTTTGGTGCGTTATACGTTTTTCTTAATACAACTGTCTTCATTTAAAGGTTTTGATTTGGGTATACGATAATGTCCTTAATGACCACAACCTATTCATACTGCGGCGCATTCAAAACAAACTAATTTAAGTGGACCACTTGAGTGAACTTTAAGAACCAGTAAGACTGTTTGTTCAGTGTGTGTGTGTGTGTGGATTTTTCGGAGAGGCTCACTCTGTTTACCAATTTGTTCTCGATTTTCAGCGTAACTTTTAATGGCCAGGACACACGGTAAAACTTTCTTGCAGTTTTAACAGCAACATTGCACGCAGCACGGAGTTACACCATTTGTCCACTCCTGCAACGTGTAGTTGCGCGCAACAATTGCAGGATCGAGTTCTACTTCTGCAACTTTTCTGCACCTTTGCGCCCAATACGGCTGGTGAACATGCAGTGCAAATGTGTTGCGCGCAATGTCACAGAAAAAGTTGCATCATGTGTCCCAACAAGATGCAGAAGGTGATTAAACTATAAGACGCACCTTACTCCATGGACCCGAGTTCCAAATTGGACAGTCAGGCATGGAACAGTTTCTTAACACAAGAGGTTTGATCTTTTTGTCGCATTTGTTGTCTTCTGTGCTGCAAGTAACTTCTCGTGTAATTACGCCTCGACCACAGGAAACCGAGCACTACAAACAGAAACGTGAAATGGATATGAATCTCAAAGTACGCAACGGAATATTTTCGAAACGTTATTACAAAACGAGACAACCTGTAATTATAAATCCTGATGGGTTGATATATTTTTGAATGACTCAACAAATATTACAAAGCTTTACACCTCTTATATTTTGCGAAAGAACTGATGATAACCTTCCTGTAATAACGACCTTTAGAAAACTGAGTCTGAAATTACGTACTCAAAATTCAAGAGAACGATTAAACAAACACGATTTAGTCTTCAGCGCCCAAAAAATGATGTATATACTTACTAAGCTCCACTGTCCTTTAATCCATCGAGGACACGGCGTAAGATTGCATATCTTGCTGAATAACGGTCTGTCACCTTCATCACAGCCACCCTTGACACTGCATTCGACTTTTCGTACTTGAAAACCTTCACCACACGTTGTGGAACACTGTTTGATCAAAACAGATAAGGTTAGAGCTCGACGGGGTTCGAACTCATGGTCATCAATGCATTAAATGATTCTGTCATAGCGAAGCAAGAGGACACAAGTGAGAACAGACACGACGCAAGCATAAGGATAAGCGCAAGCCGACGCAAGAAATAAGACATTCTTCCGTTCTTTTGTGCTTGCTTTTCAAGTGAGAAAACGCGTGAATAAGGCAAGCGCAGGGTGAAGTCAAAAAAACCCCGTCATTTTGTTCGAGTAAAAACATCATGGCCTCTGCAGGCTTGTGTCGTACGCGTCTTGCGTAGCTAGCGAAAACCTTCAAAGATATAAGATATGCGCATTGTACGTAATAATCGATACATAGAACTGTATACAAATGGATATAGCTAAATATCGGTAGATTGCTACTTACTTTGCCCCACTTTCCAGCAATCCATATAGGACAAGCTTGTACATTACAACTTTTTGTTGACAATGGTTTGGTTTTTGTATCACAGACACCTTTGTGACAATTGACAGGTCGTGTCTGTGTTCCTCCACCACAACTGACCGAACACTGAAAAGAAATACATATGACTGTGAAAACGGCACCGCACGGTCACGACACGGTTACGACAGAAATTTCGAATGTTTTTATAGAGATCACGGCACTGAATCTTGGTTTCATGTGATCGTTAATTAACGTTACGAACGCTGCGATTGCTACGATCGCTGAAAAAATGTATAGATAGAACACTGAAATATATCACTGCAATCGCTAGCCAGTATGGTTTCCGTACGATCACTGCGATCTCTGGACACTTTTTTTCAGCGATCGTAACAATTACAGCGATCGTAACAATCACAGCGATCATGACCAAGCTTAAATATCGTAAAACCATTCCAATCCAACTTTAGCTGAAATATTTGTTACCTTGCTCCAAGATCCAGTATTCCATCTAGGACATTCCTCTTTGTTGCATTCTTGGCTGTCTTTAGGTATTGTTTCAGAGTCACATCCCCCTTCTTTACGGGAACACGATACTGGGCGAAGTTTTAAACCACCACCGCATGTTACTGAACACTAAAGAATGAATATATAACAGTAACATTGAATATTCATAACTTGTCTTTATATATTATAAAAACAAAAACAGAGGACAGTGCCTGAAAGACCAAATACAACTAATCCAGTATTACAGCCAAAATCGTTGCATCGCGACCAGCAAATTACAAATTTTGTTTTTATTTTGGGTTTTTCTGAGCCGTCAATCAGTTTGGGGGCGGAGCTTCTTTCAAATCAACCAACCACTGAACGAGTTCGTGAAAGCTCCGCCCCCAAGAATGATGGACGGATCAGAAAAGACCAAAATCTTACCGACGTTGGAGGAAGCGATGCAACGATTTTCGCTGTAAATGAATGGTTTTCTTTAGAGTTAATTCTAGATTAGCGCTAATTTGGCTTTTAGAAAATCGTACAGGTCTGGGTTTTATAATTCGAGAGCAAGTTATCGTAAGCCCTGTTTCTCACCTTACTCCATTCTCCTACAATCCAAGTGGGACATTTTTCTTTATTGCACTCTCGTCTTTCAAGAGGCTTCTGGCTTGTATTACATGGTGTAATGTCTGAATCACATGTCACTTCACGTCTTTGTTCTCCTGTTCCACATGTTAATGAGCACTGAAAAACAGTTGAACTTCCGGTAAGCGACCACATAAAATGCTAAGTGGTCGCCTAAGGGAGGTGGTCGCCTTTGACAGGTTCCAAGTACATAGTGATTTTGACTGAGAAAACTGGGTTTTGGTCGCTTAAGAGAGGTGGTCGCAGGACGAGGTTGCATTGGATTGCAATACGTCTGCGTCTTTCAAGACAATGGCATAGTAAAATCAAGGGGATGTCGATGTGCACAAATAAATGGACTTACTGGGCTCCAATCCTTTGATACCCATTGAGGACAGCGTCTAACGTTACATACCAGAGCACTCCGAGGTTTAGTACTTCGAGAACACAGATTACTTATCTGTCCATTGGCGAACTTGCATAACACTGACCGTCTTCTTATGCCCCTACCACATGTCACTGAACACTGCGAAAAAATAAAAAAAGACATGTATAACTGATAGTAAATCAAGGTCTTGACACGGACTTGCAAATTGTAAGAAGAAGCACAAGGTGTCCAATACTATTACTATTAGATTTCGTATGAGTGTGAAATGGACCTCGCCGTGCCGTGACCGTGTCAGTGCCGTGTTGCCGTGTTGTCTGTAAAACCATTCGAAATTGCTACCGTAACCGTACCGTACCGTGAACGTGTCATACGAAAACGGCTATAGAGCAACATCCCAGATATTAATTTTATTGTTCCTTTCATCATAAAATTGAAAAAACTGTGGCTCGGCGTTATAGCACATCACGCGCATTTGTGTCCTTTGGGCAATCTGCACGCGCGTTATATCTTAATTATTTAGTAAATATATCACAATCAAAATAGAGCAGTTTTCGTATGAGTGTGAAACGACGTGAATGCCGTGTCGTGACCGTGTTAGTGCCGTGATGTCTGTAAAAACATTTGAAAGTCCTGTCGTAACCGTGCCGTTTTCAAAGTCATACGAAAATTGCTCTAATTTGACAACGTTACATACATCTCCCCACTTTCCCTCCTCCCACTGAGGAAGACTAGATGTAGTAGTATGTCGAGGAGTCGCCAGTGGTTCTGACAGAAAGACCTCTGTAGGTCTCACTGGACACGGGCGTTGTTGACAATAGCGATAATCAGAAGGTCGCTTCATGCCTTTGCATAAGTTTTCCTCGGCGATTTCCCAGTTGTCGTAAGCACATTTGATGATTCGTAGCTGGATTCCCCTTCCGCAGGACTTGGAGCACTGAAATGATTTCAAAGATCATGAAAAGATTGAGGAAGATTGCAAACGATTGGGTTTTCTCAAGATTTCAATGGGCGGTGGTCCAAACCAACCATTCCAAAACTGACCGTGCGCCGCTCAAAAGAATCCGTTATGTTTTTGGAATGGCCAAGCATAATCCATATCGATTTTTAGCAACAAGTTTGGGCTAGCTTTGATGGACATGTTATTAAGATCATTGGCATGGATATATAAGTCATCGAATTCTCAAGTAGAAATAGTATAGACAGGAAGAAAGAAATAGAGAAATGGAAAAAAATATAGATCATACTAACGCAAAATTAATTCGACAGTTGTAGTAAAGCCGTTACTCACCACTCCCCAATTACCATGTTTCCAGGAGACGCAAGCACTGAATTCGCATTTTTGTCTACTTTCTGGTCTTGACTTTCGATCGCAATGTTTGTTGGATATTTCATTTTTGTGTGCGTCACGGCAAACGACCTTTCGTGTTCTTACGCCTTTTCCACAAGTAACAGAGCACTAAAAAGTCAATTAGGTGAGGTAGTTTGAGATATTGGGAATAGCCACGAATCTCGTCGCCATGCTAAGTGAATGAAGAAATGGATGGATGGATGGATGAATGGATGGATGGGTTGATGGATGAATGGATGAATAAGTGAATGCATACATAGGACGGGTGGAAAAAATGGATGTGGATAAATGAATGAAGGATGAATTAACAAATGGATGGATGGATCGACAGCGGATGGAAGCACTTTAATTTAGATATACATACACAAATATCATGTTTTTTAGAATCGCGAGATTCTACCATATGATCTTTAATAAAGTCATTCATACAGAATTTAGACTACAGCATACCTTAGTCCATTCTCCTTGAAACCAGCTACCTCCATAAGATGCTATGGCAGTGCTAGGAGGACATGCAGGCTTGAAGCAACTTCGATAACCATTAGGCTTTATGGATGTATTGCACCTGATATCTCTTGGATTCTTGAACGACGAACTGCAAATGACTTGACGTCTCTGTACACCCGTACCACAAGTAACTGAACACTAAAAGAGTGCAAATATACAGATTTTCTAATTGGACATAAAACGATAATCTAAAGGCCCGGACACGAGCAACTTTTCTAGCAACTTTTTTGTAACATTGTGCGCAACACAAATTAAAGTTACAACGTGTCCATGCCTGCAACAGTCGTAGATAATTAAATGAACCAACAAAAATGCCATGAGCGCGCGCATGCACAATTTCACTTGCTTTTGATCGAGTACAGAAAGGGCAATTACAATTAAGGACTGGTACACAAGAAGCGTGCATCTAGAGTGCTTAGCAACCGACAACATCGAATGTGGTCCAACTCCATTTAATTGCGCGCCGTTTAAACAATCGCGTGCACAAGCGTTCAACCATGAGGAGACATTGCACGCTATTAGACCAATCAGAGCGTGTGTTCTATCGTAACAATGTTAAAGAGATCATTATTCTTACCTCTAACCACTGTGTTGTAACCCAGTAAGGACATGCATCACGTGTGCATTGTCTACTTTCAGATGGTCTTTTGCCCTTTTCACATGAGGAATATGGAAACTTCCTTCCACTTCCAATACAACTGATTTTACGCCTTTCTACTCCTTCGCCACACGTTACAGAACACTAAAAGAAAAATAGAGCATTTTAAGCCACATATTACTTCACTGTCCATTGGAGCCTGAAAGGTTAACCAGGCGTACGGTCTAGTCTCCTAACCACAAGAAGATGTAGAAATTTCCAATTTTCCAGTTTTTCTTAATGACCTCGGATGACCTCGCGGGTTGGCCTCCACGGCAAAACATCGATGCTCAACAAAATGAAGTCACAGGATAAGGGTGATATGCTGTACTTAATTCAATTGACTCATGACCATTATTTAAGAAGTATCTTAAATATATAGTAATCGTCGATCATCCGAGAATTAAGATGTCTCGTTTCAGCTGGCACAACCGAGGAGCTCTGGGTACGAGAATGCAGCTGGCACGGGTGAAAAACGCATTGCGCATGCTCGAAAATTTGGCGGGAAATCGTAGACGCGTTCGTGTTGTCGCTCGTTGTCGTTCATGTTTACAAATAAAACAGAACAACTAAAGTGATGTTTAGGAAAAAAATGACTTACCGTGCTCCATTGATCAGTAATCCAGGATGGACACTCCTGTTCAAAACACGACTGTTGTAGAACCTTTCTATCTGATAGCTTACACTCTGAGTCAGACAGATAATCACCATCTTTGTCGATGCAGTTAGCGAATCGTCGTTTTGTTCCTGTGTCACATGACTTAGAGCACTGAAAACAGAATCAAATTGGGTTATGCATGACAACAACCAAGGGAGGTGTCTTAGAAAGATGTTTGATCGAAAAAAGCCGACACCTGAATTAAAGGTCGATGTCTCTGAACGAGGATATTTAGCCTATAGGGGCCTGTGTAGCATGTTGGATTGTGCTGATGAGGCATGATAATTTAAGACAAATGTCTTCCTGAGAAGGGCACCTAACTTACAAAGGTGGATGACATCTCCTGAGAAATATGCCCTACAGAAATATCTGTATAGTGAGAGAGATGTTGGAATTGACAAAATTTACAGCCGAAGTTGGCCTGAATACGTTTACCCATTAAGGACAACTTCACGTGCGGAACGCAGGTCTCTTACCTTGGACCAGTTCGTGTAGATCCACTTAGTGTCACAGGGTCCTTGACAAGAGACATAGTTTGGAGGTTTACGAAGGTGTCTGCAGGATTCCTCACGAGTCACTTCCCATTTTTGACCATTAACACGGATACACTGTAGACGCTGTTGCTGTCGGCCTTTACCGCATCGAGTGGAGCATTTTCCAACTCGTTTAGCATACCATCTGTTAACAAGATTCAAGCTTATTTAAGTCACAGGGAATTCTCAGAGGAATACCTTGAACGACTAAATGAAAGTCAGGGAAAGACCGAGATACCTTACGTTGCACTCTGTATTACATCGCTCAACGATTTTACTCGGTTTCTTATACTTTCTGCACCTTCTGTTACTGACAATTCTTTTGTCTTCTCGACGTATGCAAATGATTAGACGTCTCCTTCTACCTAACAAATAACAGAACAAATGAAAAATCGTCCTTTTGAGGGGCAGATCCGGGATTAACCTTCGAGACGGGTATACAGCGTTATAGAAATCGAGAACACTCCATAGGATCGTCCAGAGGATGCTTTGGAAAGTATCGAGGAGAAAAGTGCCCAAAGTCGTCTCGGGGTGAGGGGTGGGGGGTAAGGCGTTGGGGGGGGGGGGGGGGGGGGGGGGGTAAGGGGCGCAGTCATTGCACCCTTACCGTAAATCCGCCCCTTCCTTTCAAAGCACATCTTATTGGTTGAGACTAAGGGAAGTACACCAAATATCCTTAACTTGTTGATTTGTATTAAAGAACTACTACACAAAAGTTTTAATTAGCTGGGGTGGTATTGTTAAGGAAAAACAAGGAAAGCCAAGCAAAACCAAAATTAGCACGCGTAGCGCCGGCCCTCGTAAGGGCCCCTCCCCTCAAAATCGATGATCTAATTGGCGTTTCGTGCCTTTAAAATCTGTCCACTCGTGGAGGATAGCCAATGTAGAAACTCCCATACAGAAAATCAAAGCCCACCATTATTTCAGGACGATTGATTGTTCGACTGAAGTTGATGAATACTGCATGAGATTTTGCACCGACTATAATTTATTGTAATATATGGCATAAAACAACTATCTAGAAAAAAAACAAACCTTTGCATACACGATTACAAGATGTCCATGGACCATGCCTACTCCAGAAAAACGGTCCGTTATATGGTATGTTAAGAGAGTATTCAATGTTCGGAGCAGCCAGCTTCCCTACAGCCAAAACCTAAAATTCCAAGAAAATTGAATTTTAGAGTCGGATTCACTAAGGGTAACTAGGTATCGTAAAGTTGGTCTTAACATAAATGGTCGGAGGCAACATGTACGGTGAAACAGGTTTTCATTCATTCCTTGTTGTTGGGGTTAATTCATTCCTTCGGGAATCAAAAGATAATGAAGCGGTAGCCATATTCAATGAACAAACAACAGACGATGATGAGGGATCTTTCGTTGAAGTTCATCCAAGATGGCTGCCGTGACATCACATGCCACTCAGCAATTGTATTTTTATACACCAATGCAGCTCAAAATAGATCACTCGCTAGGGTCCTTTTCACAAAATTTAAGTTGCTGAGCGACCTACATGCGAAAAATAATGAACCAGGGATATTATTCTGTCGCTCGTTTCTCACTACCAGAAATATTACCCCTGGGAAAGTCATCCGTTAGAACTTGTTCCGAAAGTTATATATCTGTTACCTTGACTCTTATAGCTTGCGATATCTTTCCAGTTATCCTTATTTCTTCGACCCGATGCTCTGATCCAGAATACCATATTTTTGCACCATGAAAGACAAACTCTCTTATACCAAGGCCGACAACAAAGTCGCCGTTGAGCAAAAACTTCTTATCTCCCTGCAGGCTTTGAAGAGCTAATAATACAGAAAGCCTAAAGTAAATGTCCATTCTCCATCTTGTTTTGAAAGGGGAAGAAAAAGACAACGACATGAGAAGATATAGCACAGCTGAGGAACATAATTAGGAGACAGCAGAAGGAAAAGGAGAAGGAGGAGAAGGAGGAAGAGGAGGAGAACAGGAAGAAATAGAAGTAGAATTAGAAGAAGGAGAAGAAGAAGAAGAACAACAACAACAACAACAACAAGGAGAAGAACAAGAAGAACAAGAGCAAGAACAAGAGCAAGAACAAGAGCAAGAACAAGAGCAAGAACAAGAGCAAGAACAAGAAGAACAAGAGCAAGATGAAGAAGAAGAAGAAGAAGAAGAAGAAGAAGAAGAAGAAGAAGAAGAAGAATTATGAAGGAGGGAAGGAAGAGGAGGAGGAAAAGGAGAAGGAAGAAGGAGGAGAAGAAGAAGGAGGAGGAGAGGGAGAGGGAGAAGGAAAAGGAGGAAGAGAAGAAGAAAGAGCTTTTCAAACACTTCTTTACCTAAGAAATTATCATCGTCAGTTCTTGTACCAATCTGAGTAATCTTAATTTTAGTTGATCCAACAGGAATATCGTACACAAAATTATAACCTGTGAAAAGCATGAATCAGAACATGTAAGAGAAATACTGAAAACCGTTTGAAGAAGCGAAGAAAGAGGTGCCGTTCACCTTACCATACTTGGGTTTCTTGTTGAAGCGGGCTGTGTGTGTCTTACAAGTTGAGTCATCTCCATTACAAACACCACAGTTATCATATCTGGTTCTGGAGCCAACTATGTGGTCGCAACCAGCTTTCTAGAAAGAAACAACTATTTGGTAAGTTATAATCTTCATATCGAATACTGTTAATGAACATTTCGAATTTCGCTCATATGACGTGGTACCCACACGAATAAAACAAAGCAAACAAACAACGCTATCCTAAAATTTAACACTTAAAAGTTTGCTCATCCGCCCCCAACGCACCCAGTTATTCAACCCCCCCCCCCTCCCCCCTCACATCGCGTAAAGGCTCATGCAATTTCGAACTCTGAAATCCCACTCGTTCAAATTTATTCCAAATTGCACTCGAAACCATATGATTTCCTTTACAAATTTTGGAGTTTTCGAATGATCGTGAGTTGTTCAATAATATTAACCCGATTAACACCAAAATTCAGGATTTTGTATAGCTCGATGTGCTCTGTCTGGCTATGTGGGTATTGTGTTGATTATCATAATATCCAGGAACTCAGTCGTACCCAGTCCTGCTCGATATCAAAGTCGGCAATGAGCAAATTTCATTTTTTTCAAATGAACAATGGTTTTGATGACTTACTCGACACTGTCCCTCTACACAGATGTCTGTGGTGTGGCGATTACAAGGCGTTCCATCGATGACCTTCTTAGCAACTTTAAAGTAGATGGCATGACCTCCAACACGACAGTATAGTTTGCACTGATCTGATTTAGATGCTAAAATAGAAGAGACATGAATATTCTTCAGTCAAAACACAGATATCCGAACATAACCAATTCTCTGTTACGTCGGTTCAGAATAGAAGTAGCATGAGGATTATATTAACACGCTGTACACTTGACTCCCAAAGTAACACAGAGAAGTGGTGCACGCACACCTGACTGGTGCCAGTTGAATTGCGCAACATTGTTTCATTTCTCTAATTGAATTTAATCTCTCTGAGGCGCAAACGTCTCTACAAGGGAAGTTTCAGCTGGTTCAAAGATAGGACGAAAGCTAGGATTGCTGTGCATGTTATGGCGATTTGCGCGAAATTTGTTGAGGGCATTTGGGCGGAGCACAATTGAGGAACGTCTGCTTGGCAGTTCTTTACAGATATGTCCATTTTCAAGAAAGTTTACAAAGTATTATATTCGTGACATGTAACAACCAGCAATGACTTACATCCATATTTAGGTAACCAAGTAACATTCTGCTTCCTTCCGCCAATTTTAACATCCTTGTTGTTTAGCTGGGTGCACTGAATAAGTCGAAAGTCAACGGAATTGGGAGGGCATTCCTGCATAAGGAGAGATTAAATTGTTCACAATACGTATTAGATTCGCTGATTGGCTGGCTATCACGTTTATATCAGAGGACAGAGACATGTGTTCGCCCTAAAACTCTATACTGTGACATAAACGGCACTCAGCACTTGAAGAGCAAGAGCTATGCCTCGTGTTCCTAAGCTTGCTTTTCTTGTGCTCCCATCGTGTATATGTCACAGCACAGAGACATACGCGCGTGTTTCATGTTCCTTAAATCTAATGGAATTAAAGAAATTCACGAAAAGAGCCTCTATAGTCTTTGAATGTTCCACTGTGAGGGGCGCAAGTGTGATGTGGATCAGGAGGGCATCACAAGATGGAAATTACTTTATGTCATGTTGCTGCGTGATGATTCAAAAAGGCTACGCAGAAGACTATTTCGTGTCTTTGCTTGACGTTTCGTGACAACTGACACGTGTGTTGCTGAGTAATGTAACTGAGTATGGCGGTATAGGATGCTACATATGGTAATACTTACATCTGTATTACAGGATCTAAATCTTTTACGCGGTCCCCAGCAGTACAGTCCTCCATTCTCTGGTCTAGCATTATTGATAAGTTGTTTAACAAAGTGATACTGGTATAGTTTCATTTCATTTATTCATTATACTCGAAAAGAAGGACAAGCAGGGAGGCAGGCAGACAGTTATACAGACAGATCAGCTAGAAAGGCAGACGGGCAGAGAGGCAAACAGGCAAGCAGACAGACAGATAGACAGGCAGGCAGTCATAGACAGACAGTTGAGCCGACAGACTGACGAAAAAGTAGCAGTCAAATGAACAAGAAAAAGCGACTCATAAAACTAAAACAGCTTGAGTTAAGGACAGAGACTTATGTAAATTGAGGTGTGCTGGTGAAAAGTAGAACACCTATTCCAGAGCAGATCTACTGAAAACGACACATCACATACGGTATAGATATGAAGGTATGGCAAAGAAAACTTACGTGGGATTATTACATTTTCGCTCAGAAAAGCTGATTCCACCACCACAAGTTCTGGTACATTGTCCATAAGGAGCCCATTGAGCCCACCCACCATGAACAACCCTGAGACGACGTTTTTGTACACACTCTCCTTTGATACACCACTGCGAAAAAAGACATGATTCTCAACTGACATACAATCGAGGGACACAGAAGTTCAGTATATTTACCTCTCCTATGATACCTCTTCTATGATACCCGGTTCAGCTAAACGATGTTGAACTGTGGATCATAGCCTTTGTTTACACCGTTCAACAAGCATAGAAGAATGGAACATGATTCTGTTTTTGCAACACTTTCAACATCTTAAAAAGCTTGTTTTAACATTCAGCATACCATGACGCACAGTTCAACATTTGCTGCAACAGGCAATACAATGCAATACAAAATCAGGAGTATCTAAACGTTGTAGTACCTTATTTCTGCCGCATTTTGTACCATCTGCCCAAGGCATATGATGAGTTTGACAGCCACTTCTTTCACCAAATTTCAGTGCGCACCACAGTCTTCTGCAAGGTTCCTGGTGCAAAAAAGAATTTGAAAAGTTAGAGTTAAGTGCGCACCAAATGTTTAACTAAATCTCTTGAATAAGAAAAAAATAACAGTTTTTAAGAACTCCCTAAGCCAACAAATAGAAGAACATAACGGACTCTAAAAATGCCATGCACATTTGGAAAGCTGTCTGTCACCGACGCAACTGATGGTAGTGCCAGTAATAGCTATGCCAACTTCAAGTGATGATTTTACAACGGGTACAACAGGACCGTCGAAGGTATAGTTTTAATTGGAAGGGTAACCAATTGCAGACACGACTTCTCATTTGTCGCTTACAAATATTTTCTAAAATACATATTACTCTCGAGAAATACTGGGAAGGGGGCACAGTCCCCTTCTACTACCCTCTTCTCGGTTCTGTTTCCGAATATAGGATTTCACCATACCATGAAGGAGCAGAGTCTTGACTTTTTCCCAAAGATCATACGGCATTGCTGGTTGGCCGAATAGATCTCCCCTGGAAGTTTTCTGTCGTACAATCTTTCTCGTCTTGGATCGGGCCGGTCCTCTAAACATTTCCCTAGTCCTAAACTTCAGGAAGAAATTATATATCATCATCATTATCACCACCTTCTAATTTTTACTTCTTTAACATCATGGCCTTGATCATCACAGCCATCGCTAATTTAATTACCAAGGTCACCATCACCACCACTACCAGCAGCAGGAGCAGTACCAGCACCACCACCATCATCACCACCAGCTGCACCACCAGCAGCACCACATCACCAACTGCAACACCACCACCAATGTCATCACCCTCATCATCATCTTCTTCTTAGCAGCAGCAGAATGAACATCAGCACCAGCACCAGTACCACCACCACTACCACTACCAGTAGCAGCAACATCATCAGCAGCACCATCATTACCTTCATCTTCTTCATCAATCATTATCATCATCATCAATCATCATCATCATCTTCTTCTTCTTCTTTTCCTCCTCCTCTTCCTATATCCTTCATTCTCCAGCAAGACAACAACCACCAACTCGATTACCATCGTCACCGTCGTAGAAGTCATCATCATCGTCAACAGCAGCATCGTTATCAATGACATTGTCATAATAATATAATGATAAAAACTTACTCTAAAAATTCAGAAATTTGTTTTCTGCTACAAGAAGACCATTTCCATGGCTGAACATCAAAACTCAACGCAGGGGCCATGATATGGGTTAGACGACGTTCACGTGTACACTCGTTGTTATCACCATCGTGAGCAACACCGAACCTAATGAAAAACGAGTTAGTCGCTCTGTGTATTTAGGGAGAAAGTTGATGTTAAAATTGGCGCTCTATGCGAGGAAGAAACATTCACTCGATCTTTTAACTTCAAATGTCTGTTTGAAAAACAGACTCTTGAGAAGGCGACTGTTTTTTGGAACTTTCAGTGACAACTGGCTGCTAAATATGTAAAGTCGCCGAGGTGATTTTCGGTAGTTTTAGCGAGGATGTTTTCGTGCACTAAACTTAAAGGAACACTAAGCCTACTCAAAAAGATAATAATTAAATTACTATACTTACACGTGCGCTAGTTCGTGTGCAATAGTATATGCTGTATTCATTCCACTTGCCTCCACAATGGCACAGCTGCGAGACGATGAACATACTGTACCAAGTTCAGCAAGACCTGAAAAATGAATGAAGAAATGAACGAAAGAACAAACGAACGAACGAACGAAAACGAACAAACGAACGAACAAAAGGAAAGAAAGAATGAATAACCAAATTTGATATGACGGGGGTATAAAATCTCTTCAGATCACGTCTTACCTAAAGTGTCACACTTTCCGGGTGATCTACAAATGTCACGCCTAGAAAACAGACGGAAAACGCCCAACAGTTAAATCAAGAAAATGTACTAGTAGAGTGAGATTAATCCGGGTCAGTACAAGTTATATACGTCAAGATAAGTTGCCTGGCTTTGACAGTTAACCATGTGTAAGGGCTTGTCAGTTTTGAGTGACGTCACTGCCTTCAATGGCTCCATACATTTGCACAATATAGAAAAACTTACTTGGTTATCAATATAGCTGTGTCGTAGTGTGCTGTATCCGAGTCTAGTTCTTTGTTCATTTTCTTTTGCCACTTACAGAAATTTGACAAAGACTTTGCAGCGTTTGATGAGATTGGGAGACCGACCTGAATACAAAAACATAGAAACTCACAAGTTTTCAAACATGGTTCTATCAAAATGGTGGTATGATGAAGCTGGTATATTGGTGCTTGGACTAATATTTTACCATATCGCTTTCCAGTATGAATATCTTGACTAGAACGACATTGATAAGGTTTCCTATTGTGTGGTCTCTGTAGATTCTTGCAACCTAACAAAGGACAATATGGAGATTATAAGAAAGATGTTCTCGAGAGTAAGTCCAAAATTTCGTAGGGTACATTCTAATATCCTACGCAACAGTGTTAAGACTTGTCACAAATAAAGATGTTGTTGTTGTTGTTGTCACGCAAAGCTCTAGTCTTGTCATGCAATGCCCGTGACGAGATAATTAACGTACAGCTGCATAAGGAGATGTACTGCTCCACAATCCTCGATCCATGATCCACGTTAATTTCGCACACTATCCAACAAAAATTTCGTAGGGCGCAATCACGCAGCAGTTTTTAGGCTTGTCACGCAAAGCTCTAGTTTTGTCACGCAATGCTCGTGACAAGACTATACACAGCTTCGTAGCAGAAGTGTCGCTCCATAATCCACGATCCAAGTTCATTTCGCGCACTCTCCCATGAAAACGAAAAACACGTGATAATTATATCAGTCATGGCATTCCCCTTGACTTTTGTCACATTAGTCAATCAACATCGTAGCAGAATAGCTGCTCCATAATCCTCGATCCACGATCCAAGTTCATTTCCCACACTCCCCCACAAAAACGAAAAACACGCCATAATTAGTCACGGAATTCCCCTTTACTTTTGTCTCATTAGCTAATCAACACCTCAAAGCAACAGTTCACCATTCACGAAAATTTGTTTAGGAGGTTTTAAAGAAAAACGGAAAACGTCCAACAGAGCAGAGGATGTGTTGAAACAATTAGCATTAAACGAGCGATACAACAAGTTACTGACCTGCTGGGACTAACTGTCTTATAAGGAAATACCTTCATGTTAGGAATGTGTATTGGTAAGGATTATTTTGGTTTAGGATGTGGAAAAATACCAGCTTTTACTGCGGTTTTCGATATTATGCGAGCTATTCACATTCAAAAGCCATCTGTTTAAATTTCGGTCATTGCTTTTGTAGTAAAACAGATTTCGGCAGAGGTAACATTGTAACAACGCTTACTTGAGCATCTGAGTTCGAGTTGTAATGAAAATAAGTTTCGGGAAAGGTTTTGTAAAAAACGGAAAATAAGATGCAAGATCATTCTACTTGATAATTTCTACTATATTTCATTATCTTCTTCACCTAAAATCTTCCTTGAAGATGATTTTGCTCTTCGAAAGGACATTTAGTTTAAGTTGCAGAGATTGAAACGGTAGCAAAACTGAAATTTCAGTACATCTTTGTGAATCTGCGCATAGAAGTTACGATATTGCTTGGTAGACTACTAGCGCTTTACACATAATCTTTGTTCTAAACACTAAGTATACTACATTAATTTCATTGAGTCTACCCAGGAGATTGACCTCTGTTTCGCGCGCTAAATATTAGGGAACTACAGGTCCAAATGTATTATGGGAAGGTGGAATTCCAAGGGATCATGGGTAAAACTATAACCCCGAGGAATTATGGGCACGAAATCACAAAGCACTATGGGAAAGATAAGTGTTGCAAGGCGGAAAAGATTCAAAACAAAGTACAGTAAACCTACCAATCCCATGATAGTAATCAAGAAACTTTGTAATTCAGCTTTGTTTGGAAAGGCCTCCACCATTGTACGATCTGCTGTTATCATGGTTTCCACAAACGCACCACTAAGGTATCGTTTACTTCGTCTTCTCTTTGGGGACGATTTGGTACGTTTACCATTTGCTAGGTTTTCGTCTAGTAGCGCTTTTAAGTCTTTCGCTGATGAAGAGGTATCTGGTGAGAAATAATTGATATACGATAGCCGACTTCCGAGATGCATTTCACTTGCCACATACAAAAGTATCAAGACGAGGCTACGTGCATAAAGCTCAGTCATTCGTAACAAGACTAAAGTTTTAGCACGTAGCTTCGTTCTGAGTCCTTTGTATGTGGCAGGTGAAGTATATCTTGGAACTGGACTATTGTAAATGATAAAGTTTGCCTGTTTGGGACGAAGATAATAGATTATTAGATTAATAAATAATAGGTTATGAAACCCAGCTACATTCACCGTTCTAGGTTTTTGTTCACTTTTTCCAACCATGACTGTGTACAAAACAAAAGCATTCCTACATATATCAGCCAATCAGCCAATGAAAACGTTTGGGTCAGGTCAGTCAAGCATAATAAATGAAGGTAGAACAAAAGATTGTGCATGGTCAAGGCCCTACTCAACATCCATGTTGGATCATGGTCAGTCCCTTTGATGTTTGCCATGTTTTATAACCATCACAACACGATTGCTGACCATTTTATGGAAATCATTAGCAGCGAAACAGGATAAAACACAACCACATGAATCACTGACAATCCATGCAGCGAATTTTTCAGCCCCATTTTTAAACTTGTAGTAAAGGAAGTATTACTTGAAACTCTCTAGTCAAAAGGACGCGAAAGAACTCTGATCTTTCTGATGGAGAATTTTCTGCCAAAAAACGGAAAACATTCTCAAACCAGACAAAAATACTTATTGAACTCTCGGTATCTATTTGGCCAAGCGATGGATAAAGCGTTGTTTCGCGTGATCTAATATAAGCTACTATGAATAAATTAGCCAATGAGGAAGCAATTATCAATCAAAAATCAAAGGTGCTTTGATAGTACATTGCTCGCCTTTGACTGCTGAGACCCGGGTTCGGACCTAACTCAGTTCAGGTCAAATTAATGTTAGTTGAATTTCTGAGATGTATTACTTTCTTTTAAGCCACAAGGGTTTTTCTCGGGATTCTCCAGTTTTCTTTTCTCGTCAAAAAACAACATGTGCACCGAGTTTGATAATTACAGAAAATTATGTCATTGGATAAGAGTGGAGAAATTATCAGTTAAAAGCCCCTTCAGGGCTACAAAATTTTACAATAATTTGTTTTCAGTAAGGTTGACAAAAACAACCGTTGGGGGTAGGGGTAAGGCGAAAATCGAAGCGGAAGCGCAAGGTAAGGGAAGAACTGATTCAAATGAAGAACAAGACATGGGAAAGAGCGCACATGCAATTTTTAAGAACCACATGACACATGTGTCAGTGACGTCATTCTGCTCACAAGTTATCAAACAGTTCAAATGTTAAGAGATACTGAAGGGAGATGCTTGAAACAGATGAAATCACTTCTTTGGCACACACTAAACAGTTCAAACATTTTTGTCAAGTTTCTAAAGTCCAGCGTCAACTCAAGGTGACCAAGGATTGTTTTGCCGCATCATGTCTGACCTGTAGTCTATACATTTAGCCTATAGTCTACATTTTTACAACAAGCATCCTCGTAACAAGATACATGAACGTAACAGATCGTTGAAGTGAAGATATCTGTACTCTTTTACATCCTGATTTGTAAATCAGTTGAGTTACTTGTTTACTTTGTTTCCTTTTTGTTTCCTTTTTTCCTTCTGTTGTTTTGTTTTGCTTCTCTATTTGTGTATTTGTTTGTTAATTGTTTTTCGTTTGTTTATTGATTATTTGTTAAGTTTGTTGTTTGTTTGGTAGACTTTCCCGAATCGCATGACTAATACAATCACGAAACAGTAGATTCAATTCAAGGCTAGGTGGGTAAATCTATTTATTATATCCATTTTGCAATAACTTGCAAATCCTGCAATCTGATTGGTTAAAAAGTGTGCGATTAATTCCTAAATCGCATCTTTTTCATACTTTTAATCGCATACTTTTTCAACCAATCACAAAACAGTATTTTTTTCTTATCAGCCAATCAAATATGATAATCGAGCAAGCTATTTGATTGTTTGAAGATTTTCACAATACTTTGATTTGAATCGAAAGGGTTTTTCTTGAACATATTGACTCTCTTATTTGATTGATTAGGACAACTACCAGAATGCTTTGCCCACTTTCTTTTGTAAAATAATTAGTGCCAATTGTTCTACTATTCTCAAGAGGGAATAAAAATCTGAATAAGAAAGAAAATTCGTAGAGCATTCTGGTAGTTGTAGTTAAATGACGCCATCATGCAAATCGCCTATTAAGTGGTAACTAAACTTCGTACAATTTTGGCCAGAAATCATACTCGTGATTATAACAAATCGCATACGCGGCAGTGCAATTTTGTAATCACTCGTATGATTTTGGCCCAAATTGCACTCCACTCAGTTCTATTACCATTATGCATTCACTATATTTTATCCACCGCAGCCTCGGCTTGCATGCAAATTCGGGGAAAGTCTAATACTTGCTTCCTACCTTGTTTGTTTGTTTGTTTACTTATTTGTCTGTCTCTCTGTCAATCTGTTTGTTTGTTTGCTTACTTGCATGGTTGCTTGTTTGTTTGTTTGTTTGTTTGCTTTCTTGCTTGCATGGTTGCTTGTTTGTTTGGTGTTTGTTTGTTTGTTTGTTTGTTTGTTTGTTTGCTTGTTTGTTTCGTTTGTTTGTTTGTTTGGTTGCTTGCATGGTTGCTTGTTAATTTGTTTGCTTGTTTTTTTGCATGCATGTTTGTTTTTTATTGTACAGCTGAGTTTCTTCGCTCGTACAGCCAACCATATCCTTCAATGACCACCTTGACAAAAACACCATACATTCCCGTAGACCACCAATTCCAATTATGACTGCCGCTCTTGATACTCGAGAGCCATCGCCAAAGGAATCTCCATCTATATTTAGACCTACATAGCCCAAAAGATCGGCGCGCAACTATGTATGCGCAAGTGAGAAACACTCTGCGGTTAAAGAAAGAGGTCTATAGGATATCAATGTACGAAATAAAATACTTCGGTTAGATAATCTATACCTAGTCTCGTTAATTGCGGTGACTGATTACACCGGAAATGACGTCAATTTATATCATTACTAACAGACACAAACAATCACTTAAAGTACAAGAATAAACAGTAACGAACGATGGTGATGTTGCAATGACACTGTTACCTCATAGAAAGGAACGAATAAATGATCGAGGAAACAGATGACTGGAGCAAACGATCGATTGATCAGCAGTGGATGAATAAAGGACAAATGAATGAATGAATGAATAAATGAACGCGTAAAAAGCATGTGCGTAATCGTACAAATTGAAGAGTGATCGAGTGAGCTTGAGAATGACAGAGAATGCGAAAGATAGACAGATGACTAACTGGCTGGCTGGCTGGCTGGCTGGCTGGTTGGGTGGCTGAGTGGATGGGTGACTGAATGAATGGATGGATGGATCGTGATCCATGGATGGGTAGATGAACACACGAGTTCGTGAGTGCGTGCATATATGTGTGATCATGAGTAAACAAACCGAATCAGATGAGGAAGGCAAGTTGAATCAAATGATTCAATGATATGATAACATTATATTCCCGATAAGAAAACACTCCAACTGACAACTCTGCGTGAAAAACTTCACTTCGTGACCAATTTCATCGACACCCTAATTCTGTGACACCTCCGGCATTCGTAAGATCAACCCTGTACACTCAACAATCTAAAGCATGTTTCCTAAAGGTTGAAAGTCTCTTGATAAACTTACAACACAAACATGGTTTAACGTGCGTGATAATCTAGGGTCACGGCGTAATTGCCACACGATCATGAATTAATCAAATGGGAATTCATGCAGAAAATTCTCCTGTAAGTTGGATATTTCTCAACATCACCACGTACGCTATTCAGTGTTCATCGATTAGAACAATAACCGAGTAGCCGACTGATTCAGCACGATTGAGCTATTCACAAACGCAAGATAAGTGCGTGTTCGATTGACCTTATTCCGGTATAGGAACTCACTTGGAACATAAAATTCAACTATTTCCTGTACGTCTAGTAGAATATACCAAGGTCTTAAAGTGGAAAAAATGGCTGCTCTAAAAAATTTAGAGATGATATTCCAGGTATCATTTTTCTAAAATAGTGTGCCCTTCAAAGAGACCGACACTTACTATATCAGTCAGTTCATAAGCAAGTAAATCAATCACTTGGTAAGAGAGTCAGTGAATGATGCGGTCAATCGTTGAACAATTCTATCAGTCAGTCAACGATTCACTTACTGACCAAGAACGCGGTAACCATTACAAAATCACTCAACCCTGGTTCCAGTCAACATAGTCGTCACTATGATGATGATGATGATCGTCATCATTCATTCATTAATTTATTCACTCATTCTTTCATCGGTCCTTCTATCCATCCGTCTATCCGTCCGTTTGATCGTTCGTCCGTCCCTTCGTCCGGCTGACTGTCCGTCCATTCGTTCGTTCGTTTGTTCTTTCGTTTGTTTGTTCTATCGTTCCTTTATTCATTCGTCCATTCGTTCGTTCGTTTGTTCTTTCGTTCGTTTGTTCTATCATTCCTTTATTCGTCCGTTCGTTCGTCCATTCGTTCGTTCGTTCGTTCGTTCTGATCTTTCGTTTGTTTGTTCTATCGTTCCTTTATCCGTTCGTTCGTTCGTCCATTCGTTCGTTCGTTCGCGCGTCCGTTCTTTTTATTTTTTATTTTTCGTTCGTTCGTTCGTTCGTTCGTCCAAGTGATTTCAAACCATGTAGGTGATCTTGATCATCAGCCAAAGAAAGACAATCTCTTGATCACCAAAACTTCTTGCTACTCAGGAAACACCAAATGTTACCGCTGACATACTTGTTTTGAAACTCAATCCACATAAGTTCTTACCTTTTAGACCGCAAAATTCTTGCGAGTTGCGGTGCGTCTTTTCAGAGCGTCCTAATCTTCGATATACGATGTGAACTTTGCTGGAATTTCCCCTGACGGCTCCTTTTCTCTCGATGAAATATTCCTGTCCTTGGGTTATAAAAGATCCGTGCTGTAAAAATAAAGCGGTGCACCGAAGTATTTACATTTTTGACATTGTAGGTCTTGCAGTGAATTGCATTATTGGATTAACAAAGTAATAACGGATTGAAAGTTGCAGGTTGAGTTATCTTGATCAACGAGATAGCACTATCAACCATTCAGTGATCCAAACCCCACATGTTTTAAAAGGTGCAGATAAACAAAATGCTCGAAAGACATCTTTCAGTCGGACCACTGGGGGATCAGGAAAACTTGTTTGGAGAAATATTTCCGGTGTGAAAACGGTTCTAATATCTCGGTGTTTTGATGTTTTTCCTAGGCACGCCAATGGATACAGATAAGAGTTAAGCCTATTGAGGCTTAAAAATCTTCATTAATAAGGCTCCAGAACATCTTGCCTGTTTCAAATCGCTAATGACTACATGTTGTCTCTTCGGGTGGTCGAACATCATTTCGTGACACAACCGGCGTGTATGATTTTGTTACTATAAGAACTGCCACGCTTATGTCCGTCAGAATCCAAACATTACAAAACAACTGGTATTATTTTAACCCCTTCCTAAAATAAATAAATGTCTTTGGATTCAAAAATTTCAAGAGCTTATTTTACGGCTAGGAATTGAAGTTTTTGAAATGTTTATACAAGGTGCACACTTACCAGGCCATTGCATAGGTTGAAGATTGCACTTGATGATGAACTATCTTCCAAACGTGCTTTGTAGAAACAGTGGCCAAGATCTCCTCCAAATTCTATTGACCTAGATTCGCTGAAAACATGCTCTATTACAAGTTCTGGAGACACGAAACTACGATCAGGAGTCAATTCCAGCCTGAAAGTCCTTTGGAAGGCTGTGACATTGTAATACAAAGGTCCACTGTTTAAATCCCTTGGATCGTAGGTTAGAAATTGTTTGTTCTGAGGGAAGATGGATTGACCGGCTTTATTCACGCGCACTGGGACTGTTTCTGTGTACTCGAAGTTCGCGTTATCCCATGGAAACTTTTGAACTGGTGAATACAAAACAGTTCACTGTAAGTTACCACGAAAATCCCCAAAACCGCAGCTAGCCCAAACCCCCCAAAATACACCTTACCTTTCATGTGTTTTTTTCTTGAAAAGACATAATATTGGTTTAAAATAAGAATAATTAGCAAGCTACAGAACAGCTTCATCATTTGGTTGCTGAGGACATAAGGTTTTTATCGGTCGAATGACGGGATCTCCAATGAAGTGTAACGACACTGAGGTCACCAAGGGAACGCCCACTTTGCTTGGTGCTACTGCCAATCAAGAAACGGCTTGACACAGGGTGCATCTACAACGGTATCTGAAATGAAGAGCTACTTGTTACTGGTCTGTGAATGAGAAATTTCTCGCATCTGTGGAAAGGAAGCGCTACTGGCTCCTCAATTACTCGCGCCGGTGAGAATCCCCAGAAATGGAATTTTAATGGTAGCACAAATGATCAATGTTCACCTGGCCAAATACCGCGTTCGTCAGTTGGCTTTGTTCGTGATTCGGGATCGACCTTGATTTGTTGTGGAAAGGCTATGCCACGTGGAGTGATAAGCCCCGATAAAGAAAACGTCTGGAAGAGTTTCCCCGACAGGTATCACTACACTCACAGATAGCGGCTCAGCAATATCTGATTTAGACTGTTAACTTTGTTTTGATTGAGCTCAATCCACTAGGCTTTCTATCCGCGAAAACAAACGGTATTAAAAGCAGAGTGCTGACAAAAATTTGATATGCCGTGACGGCATCGGGTCGGACAAGTCTGACTGACAATACAAAGACCGATGCTGTATTTAGTAAATCATTTTACCGAAGCAAATAATTGCATCTAATCAATTGGCCTTATTAATGAGTGAACCCAATTAAAACGCTGTATAATTTCTGTGTTGAGAATTAAGAAGAGATTTCAGTCCGGCGAGCGGACTTTACAAAAGTTTTCTTAGTTTATTTTGAAAACTTTTACAGATGCAAAAATTCAAGGATTTTGACAGCCATCATGATAATGTAGAGTTCATTCAAAACCTTATGGCACGTTTTTACTAAACAAATATCGTGAAGATAGCAGGATTCTTGTATTACGAGATGTCGAGGCTAAATCTATCAGCACGTACGTGGCGATGTCTATAAAGGTCAATCAGGTCTCTTTAGCGTCTGTGTTTATTTTGTTTTACTCCAAATTAATGGCAGAAAAGATATGTTTCTGTTGAAAATGGAATTCTTAGCCCTATCATGTTTTCACCGCATCTTCAATTAAATGACTTACAGTAGTAATCTGTAAGTATTGATGATTTCCTGAGTGTTGCAAGCGGCCTTCTTAGAAAGAATAAATAAATAAAATGAAATACAGAAACCAGCCGACTTTTAAAATGTCCAAGCTGTTTTGCAAACGTCATAGAAAGATCTCTTTCATTAGCATACATTTCTTAATAGTTTCTTCTCTCTCACGACTCAAACAACTGAAGACGCATTCAATAATACTTCAATTTGTCTTTGTGAAATTATTCCTGACTGAGTTCTCTCCGGATATATCACAGCCAGTTAGTGCCTAGGGACAAGAAAAAAATAGGGGAATCTTGAACTTTAAAATTGAACCATTGATAAAGAGCATTTCCTGTTGCGTAGTATTTCCTTAGCAACGACAACGTACATGAAATAACTAACCGTAATTGTACTGAGAAATATAATGTCACCAACTCAAATATCGTTGGCTAAAGTGGACGTAATTGAAGACGACCAGGTATATCAAAAACTTTAGGTAAAGTTGCGGTTTTCCTGGTGAAATATTTAGATTCGATTCGATCTTGAACTCGACTTCCACATGGAAAGCTTTTTGTTTTTATTGATATTTTGGTTGCTGTTTTTTTTGGTTGTTTTTTTTTGTTGTTGTTGTTGTCGTTGTTTTTGTTGTTGTTGTTGTTGTTTTGTTTTTGTGTTGCTTTGTTATCTGACGCAAGAGAGTGAGGGTGAAAGTGGAATACATTTAAGGTTTCTCGTGACATACCGTGGAATATCCCACGAGTCACTTGTATTTTCTAGTACGCACACGAGCCTTTAGGTGAGTGTGTATACAAAGAAAACAAGTTACCAGTGAGATATCCATGGTATGTCACGAGAAACCATTGTGTAACTATTTCATTCCACGCCATAGAAAACACAGTCAATTACCACAATGTCTCATGGGAAGAGATGTTAATACCACCGAATATACAACGGCTTTCCTGCTTTCTGATTGGCTGTATATTCTATGGTGTTGGATGAAAGGTTTTATCAACCGGCCTGGTCCTTAGAAGCGCATGGACGTTTATTTTTTTCTGGTAATAAGGTAAAACATGTTGGAGATAAATGTTGTGACGTCACGCAAAATAGCTACCTAATTTATGCACCCATAATGCAACGGAAGCGTTTTGACAAAGCCGGCGATGGAAGTTTGGTAGGACGAGCCACACACCTTAAATCTAAGCAAACTCCTGCATACCTGGTTTGAGCCCAAACCTAGCTTGACTCTGAAATCATGGCAAGCATTTTAGGAAGCCAAACGCGTAACGGAACTCTCCTCGAACGATTAATGAAAAAAGCGAATATAGAATATCCAAAGGTTAGGCAGTTCGTGTTAGCACGCGCCAACGTTGCAGACTTTTACGCACGACTACGGGAAGGAATATTGAAAGAAAGGCTATTTAGTCGGAAGTCAGTCTGCTGTTAATGTGCGTGGGCTGGAACGACTTGTACACTTGAGAATTGCCCTGTTGATGGTGGATTTACTGCTAAATAATAGCGTGGGCTGATCTAGCTATTACGAGTAATACAGATATACTGCAAATTAGTTGGAATTGCGATCATACAGCTTTAAAAAGAATACAGATAAAAACTCTATTGAAATGCAATTTTTAGCAGGGATATTTTTTCTCGTACCAAAAGCATACTCTGAAAAATGCAAAAAAAAAAATTATTGGATAGTTTGAGAACTTACCAAGCTTCCATTTGTGGCCGTACTTTTTGCAGAAATGGTTAACCTTACGTGCTGCTCGAGTTTATATGATATATGATTTCAAATGCAGTACAATTGTATACTAGATTGTATAATATAACTGTACAACAGAGGTACTTGTGATGTTGTTGTTTACATACCAACCAACGAATTGGCTAAAGCTGAAGCCTGATTAATTCATCTCTCCTACCAACAAGATAATAACCCGGTCCTCACTAATTAGCAAAACAAATTTTGTTTTCCGTTTTGTATAAACTTCAATCACGCAATTGAGCAGAAAATAATCTCTTTAAATATTTTTCTCCTTAAATATTTAGTAAAAATATCAAACGTTGGGAAATCTATATAGTAAAAATGATATATTGAAGCTTAGTTTTTGTAGTAATCCTACGTTGAAGAGAAAGTTTGTTGAGGATTAGAGTTTTATTAGATTACAAAAGGCGTCCTGCTACGAACACCTTTCAGTTTGCAAACAACATCATTCCAACAGCCAGCCGCACAATCGAACATCAAAGACACCAAACCGCCATCACACCATTGCGCATGCCCACAACCTAGTATCGGAAACTACTGACCTATCAAAACAATTTTGTCAAGAAAAAAAATCAAAAGCCCTAAATTTGCTTTTGAAATTGAAGCTCAAAGTTTGGACACAAATTTCCTTATTCGTCACGGGAGCATTATTAAGTTTCATTGTAAAGCCTTCTGAAAAATATTTGTGTGGACATGAAAGACAATCCGCTGACCATGCCTACTTGTACCACCGTCTAGCAAAGCAGACTGAGATTGTTTGCAGTGTTTTATATAAATCGCTGCATTTTTATCAAATTGATTCTTGAAATATTTTTGTCATATATCTCAAGATTTAGACATCCATATTTTTCCCGTTGTTGTTTTTAATTTATTCCTGAATTGTTGACTTTCTTAAGTACACATTCCTAGACGTTGTTTAGCGTGTCTTTGAAAGTTCAATAGCACTAATCAGATAGATAGTAAATATTTTTAACTGAACTCTCAAAACTGGCGTGGTCCATAATTTGGCAGTCTTTCCTTTAGTATAAAAAGTATAAAAAGTTACTGTAGGAAGAATCGTGATTTTGAATTTTTCGAGTAGCGATTCCCCTGGTGATTCCAAAGTTCGTGTCTCTTTTTTCCGAACAGGTTAAGAAAACAACTTTGATTAAATTAACATCAAACTGTTCTATGTATTTTGTAAACAGGAAGCTTGCGGAGAAACGAAACAAAATATGCCAAAAACAACTGAAAACATTATTTTTCTGGTGAATATTTTTCAGTCAGCGTTAGTCGTAAGACGAAACGTTGACATTAGGCCACAGGTCTGGACAAATTATCTTTTAGTTAACGAAAGTGATAGTAGTGTATTAGAATTGCTTCACATTTTAATGATTTAAAGTGGTCGTACATTATAGGAGTAAAAACATGACTCGAGGGTCATTCGCAGTTGGTATTCTCCCAGCCCCCTGTAATTTTTAAGAGAGCTCTCAATACAGGAGACAATTCAAGACGTAAAGGGCTCTCCAAAGATCAGAGGTGTAGAGGGTCTATCATTAAATATCCCTCCTTACGTACAGTATTGAAAATTAGAGCTGAAGTTCAAGGTTAAATGGTAGTATTGATTCTGTTTCAGTACGTGCATCGTTATTTGTTTTGACTTCTTTTCTGGTTTCACTTCAACTTTGGCTCAGCTGCGGTCCAGACCAATTGGCCGGATAGTTCTTTAGTTGATGTGTTATTCCACGAAACACTGGCGGCCGGACACGCTAGAAACATAGCCTTATCTTGGCCAGGCAGTCGATAAATTGCGTCGTATACGGTAATGTTTGTAATAGTCAAGGAATCTCTAGTACTAATAATGGTCTGATGGTTTATGAAGATTTCCGCTCTTTCTTTTCTTTATACTCGCGATCTGTTGTCCCTTTTCCTTCCCGTCCTCTTTTAAGTCTCTTCAAGATCCGACACATAGAAGTGTATCCAAAATGATGTTTAACAAAGTGATGTCAGTTTTATCAATAGGTTAAGTGATGCATTAACACCTTAAGGGCGAACAAGGCACTGAACAAAGGTGCGGCTGGCCACAGTGTCGGTCACGTGACAAAACTTCCGTTCCGGGGGTTTCAGTGGCTGTTGGTCTTAATACTATTGTACCGGTTTTGAAGAATGATATCATTTCTGAAGAATGAGATTACGTCAGTTATACTTAGACAATGTAGAGTTTATAACTGTTAGAAAAATTCGCACGCTTTTGTAAACGTTGAAAGATTTTTGGATAAACGCTGTTTTGATTAATCAGACATGGTGACAGTTGAAATTGGTAAGGAACCTCGAGGGAAAGCGACAACGACCTTGGTGTCAGTACCATTTTGCTAACTTTCGGCACTGCGCAAATTAATACAGAACTCAAAATTGATCCATGACCAGTAACAAGGTAATGAGTTTGTAACTAATTTATACTCATGCCCTACTATACGTTCGACACAAGAAATTACAATCTCTCAAAAGACATGTTGACAGTTGAAATTAGTAAGGAACCTTGAGGGAAGAGAGAACGATCTTTGTGCTCGCGGGGAAATCACTTTGCTAACTTTCGGCACTGCACAAACTCAATATTGATCAACGACCAACATGCTAATTAGTTTATAACGAATTTGTACTCATACCTTCGGCACTTAAAATTGAAATTTCTCGAAAAAGAGCTCATCTTTTAGATTTCTTTTTGCAGTTATTCAAATCGATCACTATCACGAACCTAAAAACATTTTCATTCACATGTATAATTATGTTTCAGGTAACTGAAAAGATACAGTGAAAAAGTCGACTTTTAACCAAGTTTAGAAAGCTACTAGCTTACTTATTTAATATCAAAACTTACTTATTTAATATAAAAACTGATAGCTAATCAAGTATGAAGTATTATTCAAGATAAACGTCGATCTGTCATATAGTTATTGAACTTATCCAACTGATAGATAAGAATTAGCAATCTCAGATCAACCAAATTTTTTCTAGAACATATATATATATACTCGAGACGAAAAAGGCTTCTGAGGATATCAACTTTCATTGCGAAATAAGACTAGTTAGTTGTCAGTCTTTTTTTTTTAATTTTCAAAAGGTCTCCAAATATTATTAACCGCAGGATTTTGAATGTCGAGACAACTAATATTGGACTTCTAAACGAGACAACTAATATCGAACCTCTAGAAACTACAGTTTTTTAATATGCCAATCTGTAGTCGACATTTCTTTATAGTTAAATATTTCATTAATAACTCAGCGAAAAATAGTAATCAATCACAATTTTAATGCGGTAAAATGCATTTTTTAAATTAATCATAATACCGATGATTGGAAAAGATTAATTAGCGTTAACTAATCTATTTAAGGTTTTGGATAAGTATTTCACCTGGTTAATTGTTTGCTAGTAAAGTGGTGTGTTTTGGTGTCGTTAGTGTTGGCTAGTGTTAGCTTGATTGCAACTGATATAAGAAGTGTTTACATATCAAGCAGTTGTGGACAACAAAGTGCCGTGTTTACACGCAACCTTTACTGAGGTATCATAGAAATTCTGTAAACAAACAGTAACATAACTTCAAAGTTTATATAAAAGTGTTTAGTAAAGACTCGATTGAAAAGCGGCTAAAGAATAATGACTTTATAAACTATATTTAATGACTTTATAAATTCTATTTCTTAACCAATAAAAAAATAGATCGATTAAAAGATGTGCTTACCTCGAGGCTTTAAAATTTGGAGGAGCTCGCTGAAATACGTGGAAACTGACTTTGCTACTGTATACCTATATGCTGTCACAGTCCACTTGCGTTGTCTTTTGAACTTGAGATAATATAAAGTCAAGTAGCATTCCAGTCTTACTCAAGATAATAACTCCAGTAAACTATCGTGTTTGACTTTCGTTAAGTCAAATAACTCTATGTACGTTTTGCGGCAAGGACAACTTTGCTGTACAATGCATTTAAAAACTTCGAGGCTAGTTTTACAAGTGATAAAATCTGTGGTTAGGAAGTGTATTTATAAGGGATGTCTCTCCCACAGCCTGCCACTCCCAACTTTGGCTCCATTCACACCCAACATACCTATGGTCATCGGAACCATAACTGAGCTATTGTGGACAATATCGGCTTAAGTCAACAGCTTACAACAATGTGTATTGTAATCTTAGGCAAACAGTGACATAAAAGTCATTTTTGAGTAATTTAATCAGTGAAACTCATTATGGAGCTAAAAGGGGCACGCTGTCAATGGCGGAAATGTAACTTGTCGAAGACATGGATGAATGCCATGTGACACCGCAAACAGCATGGTATAGGGCGATATGGGCTTTCTGTTGTTTAGTATAACTACAATGAAATTCCAGCATCACAAAAATGAGCTCGCAATTCTGGTTTGTATCAAGGACTTTTCTGTTTCCCTTGAAACTGATAACCAACTGCTAAAGAATCTGTGGACTTCATTCCCGCGTCTATTTGAAGTGTTGATGTTTTCTCCGAGGAGCAACGCTCAGAGAGTCGAGTTTTCTTCACCGATTATTCTAGCAACAGTAGTAAACTGATCACAGTGTACCGCATGGCGAAGAATAAGCGCTATTTACAAACTTACCACTTAACCGATCCTTGAAAACTTTCATCACCCGTGAAGCAGATATTCAACAAGTCAACTAAACCTTATTTGACTTCACTTTCGCGTTTTGTTTTGGTAAAACCGCTGTAATCAATGACAACAGACGCGCCGCACTAATTTTGGCCTCGATTCAGGGCAATTAACAAATTTGAATTAGTTTTAATTGCAAGTAGGTGAGGAATGTTGCTGTTTTGTGCTAATTGAATTATTCATTTGTCAAGTGTTGTTTTCGTTGCTGAACAGTGACTGACGTATTGCAGAATAAACCAGGTCATCTCCGCATTTCGCGTTATTCCGATCGTTTATTGTCCAGAGTGAGGAGTTTTGAAGAAATCTCAGAAATCTAGTTGGTGAATTGATAGTTTATAAAAGCAATTATCAACATATAAATTACGTGCCAAAACAAATGCCGCACTGAACAAAATAAGTGTACTGTACTGCATCTCGATTCCCTGTTATCTCGAATAACCGATCCGAATGTTCCCTACTGACACTTTCAAAAAGCAACCATTCCACCACTGTTGGCAAAGATAACCTCAGGGACGAAATTTCCTCAATAATTAGAATAATCTTTCGTTGAGTCAGACCGCGGTCGATAACGCTGCTTGCGGCATGGTAAAAAACAGCGTTTGCGATATGCCTAAGGTATACACAGTCTAGATACCAGTATTTCCCCGAGGGGGTGTTAGTGGTACCTCACATATCGCGGTCACAAACGATTGTGGTTGTCTTGAGTTCGTTGACAGTCATCACCTTCATTACGTTTGAGGGGCGTCCGAAGTAGGTCATCTAAGTTGTTAGCAGCAGTAAATAAGAAAACAACCTTAAACTGTTCTTGTTGCACACATGGGGAAAGATATCTCCCTGAAATTACAGCTTGCTGACAATATCTGACCTACACTTCAACTCACCCTCGCACTAATTAAATCTTGGGAGGGAGTATGTTGATAAATTCATTGATATGATAGCCTTGTTGCAGGCGAATCTTGATTTCAATATTTTTCTTGAAGTACTGATAACTAATTATAGCTATCATCAACGTTTTGGCATACTGTGTGACCGCAGATGACTGAAAAAAATCGTTCAAACGTTATCTATTTTTCAAGTTTTTTTCGTGCAACAACACAAGCCTCTGTTTTCCCCTTTTTCATTATTTCGTTTCGCTTTTGCGTTTTGTCTTTTGCCTCGCAAGCACGCGCAAGTTTATGCTTTACGGGAAAACGTAAGTCTTGCGCGCGCTCAGGGTTCCATAAAGCAAATATCGTAAGCAAACAGAAAATTGTTAGTTTGACAAGCTGAGCGTTTGAGAGAGAAAAGTTATAAAATTTGATTTTAATTGTTCCTGTAAAACTAAATTAGAGATGAGTTGGGCGAAAGACGAGTGGAAGCAAGACTTACCACCAAAAGTCCTCCAAAACATCACAGCTCTTGAGAATAAACTACAAAGCCTGCAGAATCTAAAGTCTCAACATGAGTTGAAAATCGATGGATTAGTGGCTTCACTGCAAAAAGAAAAGGCCAGCTTGCAAGAAGCTAAAACACTAAACACAGCTCTCCAGAACGAAATACAAGAACTCATGGCGAAAAAGTCAAACCTTGAAGTAAAACAAGAAAAATATGTTAACGAAATAAAGAACAAAGAAATTTCTTTGGCTCATACAGAAGAGATTCTTGCAAAAGCCCGCAAAAAAATAAAGACGCAGACAGCTAAATCTGTTGAGCTTCAACGGTCCATGGACAGTAAACGAACGGAAGCTGAAAGCTATGCAGAAAGGAACGAGAAGTTGTCTATCGAGATAGCGAAAATGAAGCAAGAAAAAATCTCCTTGGTGAAAGAAAATGAAGGTATATCGAATCCTCAAATCGATCTATGAATTTGGGTCGAGATGGAGATAGACTTTAATTTATGAGGGAACTTTTTTCAAGTTCGAGCAGTGAACGACAAAAACTCCTGAGTTGAAGAATAGTTGTTGTACAAAACTAAAACCATTTCTATAAGAAAGTTTAAGTTGTTTGTAAGTAGTTTTGGCCGATAAAAGTTGAATCAAAGTGTTAATCCAAAGCGAAAATTTGAATCGAAAATGAGGTTTAGGCCTTCATTTGCTCATTTGCTATATGTTTTCTTTATATTCAGCTTGAAAAAGCTTAATCCCAACACAACTTCAAGAAAAAGTCTTTGTACAATTCAAAAATCCGTTTTAAACAGGAATTTTATCTTGGTACATCAGTTTTTAACCGGTAGAAAAAGGATTTGAGTGTTAATCCAGAACGAAAATTTGGATTAAAAATCGCACGAAGGTGTAGTTTTTGGCGCTTTTCGCCATTATTGCTCGTCATTGAAAAAAATCTCCTCTTATAATTTTATACATAAATCTATTTACCTTTTGCCATATTTTTCAACTTTTTGCGTACGCTTCTTTTATACTAGCTAAGAGTATATAATTATAAATTTCGAGATCTTTTTAGTAATGTTTTTGGAAACTGATCAAATTTTTCTTTTCGGAAGTTGGGCTACCTGTGGTGACACTGCGCGCGCGATTTTTGCGTAAGCTTTTTAAACGGACGAATTAGATTGCGTGCGCGCGCTGTCACTCACGGCCATGCCACACGTTTATGGAAGAAGCACTTACGAAAGTCAAGTGTTAATTCTCATTACTGAAGTGTTGAGAAAAAGCCTGATTAATGCGATGCCTTGCACAGAGATGTCTTAGGGATAAGACCAGATTAAAGGAAAGTATCTTCTTCCCGTGCGAACTCGTGTTTTCAGTGAGTCAATAAATCATTTCAATTCTGAAGAAAGAAACGCCGGTCGACACATGTATTCGACACACACGATGTATTTTAGTTGTTTTAAAAACTCTAGGTGAGGCATATTGATTATTTGTCTTAAACTATTGTTGAATGTTTGCAATGATTGATGAAGTCTTTTTGGATCTATCAATCAAAATATAAAGTACCCCCGTTATCAAACGTAAACATAAGCCGTTTTGAAGGTCTTTGAAGTCTCGATTGTCAACCAATGGCTAATTTGTTTAATCTGCAAGTCATTTACTGATCCACAATAACGCTTGCGTCTTTAGTGAAAACCGTATCGCCACGTACGCATTCCGTGTAAAGACGGGTTTTCAAAACCAAAATAGATTATTACGGACAGGACTTTTATCCATTACGAAGGAAACATTGTGTGATAGTGATATATTGTGAGGGTTTTAATTCCTCCAATTTTTTACGTCATCTACTTGAGATAAACCGTTACTACCGGTTGATACGTGACAGAATTTTGATTTGAAATTTCCTTGATTTATTCCTTCCGTTTCATATAAAGTTTAACATTCCTGGGTTTTAAACATCTTTTGTTCCTTTGTACATTCTGTAAAACCTTTGACTTAAAATAGAATAAAGGATAGGGTTGGGCTGGGCTCAGTTTATGGAAATGAATTTTCTAAATCATCTTATGTATCGGAAATACTTGGGTTTCTTTATTTTTGTTCGTTTGTCTTTGTGTTGGTTTTGTTTGTTGGATTTGCGTGTTTTGTTTCGTTTATTTATTTATTTGTTTGAATTTCGGTCTGTTTACTTGTTTGGGATTTTTGTTTGTTTGCTTTCTTGCTTGCTTTCTTGTTTGCTTGCTTGCTTGCTTGCTTGCTTGCTTGCTTGCTTGCTTGCTTGCTTGCTTGCCTTTGAATATTAAATAATTTTAGTCTTTTTAATTACTCGGCATTTTTGCGACGACCGGCCAAAGACGCTCCCTCCGATTTTTTTCAAAATATATGGCTGCAGAGAACGGAGAACCCAGAGCTCTTAGCAAATATGGCCAGAACAAATGTACATTCAATGTATAGTATTCTGTGTTCTAGTAAAATACTAATGTAATATTTATTGTCTGACAGGTTTGCAAGAAAGGTTTGCTGTTTTGGAGAAAGAAAAGAAGGCCACACACGTTCCCCAGGAGGAAGGTCACGATGCAAGGCAGCCAACAGTTGTAGATAGTGAGCCCGCCTGCGTTGTCACAGCGAAGAGCAGCAGTAATGATGTCATGTTAGACATGTTAAAAAAAGAAAACACTGCACTTGTCAGAGACCTAGACGAAATGAAGCAGCAATGCGAACAACTCAGACATGTTGTCGAAGAGAGGGAAAAAGAGGTCGAAAGAGGAAGATCAAAAATAACAAATATGACCGTTGAAATGCAGGCACTGACGATCTCTCTGAAAGAAAAAGAACAGAAGGTGCAGAGACTGGAAGTGGCTCTCGAGAATAGCAGGCAAGATACGTTGAAGCTTGAGAGAGAACTAGATAAATACAAAGAAAACGAGCGTACCAAGGAGCAAAAAAAAGATCTGGATAATGTTGAGAAAGTTGAAGTTCAAGAAGCGCAGAGTCACGAAAAAGAGATCCACAAACACGAGAATAACGATGAGGCCACTCTTCAAGAGTTAATGACTTTGCTTGTCGAGAATTTGAGAGCAAATCATGAAATTACAAATGTTGATTCTGAGGTGAAGTCATGTGAGGTTGCTTGGAATGTTAACCAAGTGATCGTCGTCACGCAAGAAAACGAGAAAAACACGCAGTCCACTCAAACTATGTGCATCACTGAGGTAGGTATGGTGGAATGCTGGTCGATGCCATTATCATCTTAGGAGAGGATTACAAGACTCGTGTGTCGCTTGACGCGACATATTGCCCTGGGCCCGATTACTGGAAGGCGTGTTAGCGCTAACCCAAGAGGGTTATTTTCTCTAGACTTAAACCCTGGGTTAGCGCCTTCGAGTAACAGGGCCCTGCATTTGCGCCAATTTTAGAATTGCTGTGATACGACCGCCCACCTGTGCGCGCTGAAAGATCCAGTTAAAAGGTAAAGCACTATATTTAGCGTTGATCATGACGGTGCGCTCTTTACGCCCCTATTTCCATCAGTGCTCCGTTTTAAGGGTATTTAAAGCTACACAAGTTGGGGGGGGGGGGGGGGGTTAAATGTTTTTAGTCACGAAAATTTTTCTACCTGTGTTTCCCTGCAGTTTTTGTTTTTTTTTTAGTTGTGTATAGGAATATTTTTTGGTGGTACGCCGGGTACTTACAATAATTTTTTTGAAACAATTTTTCTTTGCATGAATATATTTTTTGGGGAATTGTCAACCCCCCTCCCATTATTTCTAATATAGCCCACCCCTAAAATGAGCCGCATCTACTGTCATAGTATTATAGTTACAACATCGCATTCATCTCTGATTATTATTTTTAGTGTGACCAACAAAGCAGTGTTATTCTTAATGATGAACAAGAAACGGTCAACAACTCTGAAGATGACGAGAAAGTAGACCTTGAGAAAGAACATGAGTTGCGCACTCAAACAGAAGCCTTGGATTCCTCCAACATTGACTTAACCAAGAACCTCTCTCAGATAAGACATCTTCTTGTTGGAATACAGAAAGAACACGAGGTAGTGCTAGCAAGTGCAGAAGAGTGCGTAAGTATTGCAGCAACAATCAAAGAAACCTTGGAAAGACCTGAGCTAAGCTGCACAGCACTTCTATCTCGTTTGTCTAACCAGCTAGAAGTCATCAGGGCTGGAAGTCAGCGTTGCAAACTATGTCTTGAATCTTTATACAAAGGGTTTCTTGCAGATGCGCAAACACGGGACTTTGACCAAGACAGCGTTTCCTCAGGCGCGGACAAAGAGGGCGTTTCCCCACGCGGGGACAAAGGGGGCGTCTCCCCACGTGGATCCAGCAGCAGTTCGTACGGAGGCAGCAGTACTGAATCAAGAAAAGATCTGTCTTGGGACAACTTCGAATCTGATCAAGCATTCCAGAAGTTCAAAGAGAATATGGATGCCGTGCTGATGGAAATGGAAGGGCAAGATGGACCGCCTAAATCGAAATCAGGAGGAAATAAGAAAGCGAAAAACAAAAAGTGCAAGATGTCAGGTACTCGGCAGGGTCAAGAGGAGATCATGTACGAAACCAGCTCCGTCACGAGAGGAGGAAATTGTTTTGAAATTGAGCAGGTAGTTGAGACCCTTGAGAAGCTTGTGGATGAGAGTAACTCTCGATGGTTTGAAAAAACAGAGGGACTCTTTCACAATTTTGAACAATCTCTACAAAGCACTATTCAAGATCATATCAAAACAACACTTGAACGAAAGATGCAGAAATTTCAAGATCATCAATCAAATGAAGATCACAGTGTTGGAATTGCAAGAGGCGAAAGCGCTTTTCAAGAACTTGAATATTTGAAGTCAAAAATTGATGATGTTCAAAAAGTTATTAAGCATCTTTTGGATACAGTGGAAGTTGCTGAAACGGAGAAGGAAAAAGCTTATTCTCACATCGACTTGTTATCCAATCATGTACAAGCGATAGAATCTGACCATGAAATTCATTGTAAAGAATTAGAAGAAAACATCAAATCAGCTTCTGACAGAGAAATCTCCTTGCAGAGCAAATGCAGCAGCTTGCAGTTAGAAAAGGACAAAATGGACAACGAGATGAGAGAATCTGCGAAGCAACTTCGAGAAAAAGAGCTAGTATTACTCAAAGCTATGCAGAAAATCAAGAAAATGCAATCGGAATGTGACCAAACAGAAACAAAGTTGAAAAACGAAAACAAAGCGTTGCGCAAGCAGAACTGTTCGATTTGGAGAGATTACGAGACGACAGCATCAGAACTGGAAGACAAGAAGAGGGAATTGAAGTCCCTGGTGGATTCTATGAAGACGACTGAAAATTCTTTGCTCACCTTGTTCAACACGATTGGAAACATCGATGACTTTTTGCAGCGTGCAAGAGATATGAATTTGTTCCAGTGAAAGTAGAACAAAATTTGCGTCTTGATGAGATCAGTAGGCCAGAATTAGATGAAAATTAACTCTGCTGATATGCTATCAAAATTGTTCCAAAATAATAAACGAACTTTTTTTTTTTCCTATTTGATATTCGTACGTACATGTAAAACTTTCTAACTATTCATGTTATTTCATTGATATTCAAGCTTAGACATTAACCTTGTACTAATTAAATTACTTCAAGTTGTTACCTTTGCCTTTAAATTCAAACGTTGAAATATTAAAAACTTGACTTCAAATATTCTTCATTACTGGTCAGTCTAGTTGTTTTGAAATCAAGCCAAGCGCGTGCAACAACATCTCAGCTGTTTTTGTGGCGGTGCTTAGTAATTATTACAGTTATTATATAGAGGGAGGAGCACATAAGAGGCAAGATGCTATCATCAATGATTAAAATCTTTTAAATCGCTTTTTCTTTTAGAGCCTGGATTTTAAAAGAGTAACTAAAACAATAGCCATCCAAATATGGAAGTTTCTAACCAAATATGGAATTGACAACTAGCTACTTCAACTATATTTTCTGATAGTAATCTTAAGTTTTTTTGCGTAATAACGTAGTGTTTATAAAGGATGACATTTACGTTTTTTAATTGTTTCGTGTTAGTTTGATAATACTGATAAGGGGTCACTCAGTTCTCCATAAAGTCCAGCCCAACAAATACTGTTCTGACCACTTTTGGCTCGAGGCTAGGGTCAGACCATTTCACCATTGGCAGAATTTTCTATACTTACCTTTTATGCATACATCGCAATAGATCACGAGAAAGATTGGCAAGTAATTAAGACTTGGAACAAGTGAGGCCTTGGTATTAATTTCAAAAACACATCGATGCAGTCAACACTCTAACATCATCTAAGTGGGGACACGCACGCTTTGGATTATTTCTGAATTCTTATAACATTTACTATGAAAATTCCAGAGACAATATATTTCAGCAAATTGATAAAATTTCTTTGTTTTTAATAGTATCTATGAACTATACTGAAAGATATCGTCTATAAACTATTATTAAAATGAACTCACTAACCTATGACCGCTGGCTTTCCAACTTGCTAAGGTTTCTGTGCATGCAGTAAGTCAACTCCTCTCTGTTTTCAAAGGTCTTTTATCAAAGAGAATAGTTTCGAAAAAAGTTCCTGCAAGAAAACCAACTTTATGGGCTCCTGTAAACAGATTTGAAGCCAAAAATTCTAGGTTTCATTGAAAATCATATTAGAGGGTAGCTTTTGCATTGAGCACATTCCACGTTTGGGAGCAAATTCAACCTTGTTAATAAACCTAATTGATAATGAAATTTAAGAAATTTTTAGACTCAAGTGGATGGTGCAACGTTACATGTTTATTGACGTAGCCCTATGCTGAAGCTGGCAGTCATTCAAGTGATTTACATCTCGCTGACAGTCTGTAATTGAACTATTAGTATTTTAATTAGCTGGAATTAATTGAACTATTAGTATTTTAATTAGCTGGAGAATTGCTTGTTTGGAGGCCTTGAGATAAAAACACAACAATGAGTAACCCATGAACTTGTTAAAAGGCTGACTAACAACTGGCCGAACCTTCACTTGGGTACGTGTATACCAGGTGCTACCTACACCGTAAACATCCTATAAGTGTTTTGGAGGCCATGCGATAAAAACGTGCAACCTTTGAACTTGTTAAATGGCCACGAGCTATTCCAGAGGCTACCTAGTATACCCAACTCCGAAGACATCCATATAGTCGTTAAACAGTGCTTGATCCACATTTATATAATAATTGGTATATACGCGGTTCTGATTGGTCGAGAACCGTGTGTTATTACAGTACACTCGTATAGATGACGTCATTGAATTTTACGTGCGCTCTGATTGGTTGAAATGTTTATATTTAGATAAATATTATATAAAACAGATTCCATTTTTCCGTTGGTCTGTACTCTAATACTACTAATATATAGATGTACAGAAGACGTCCAAATGTGGTGAGAACAACAGTCACGCCACTCGACTTCGTCTCGTAGCGTACTTTATTTTTTCGTTCTCACCGCATTTTGACGTAATCTGTGCATCTATTAGACTGCAGACGCACGGAAATATGGAATCTACTTGATAAAATATGCGTATGTCGGGGGTGAAGCGTTCCGCCAAGACTCAAGGCCGCCGCACGACACTAAATAGTCAATTTTGCATGCAAACACGACGCCACGCGAAAACGAGAGATGAAGAATAATATCACATTCATCTGAATGAAAGTGAAAAATACATGTATATATCACGTTCATTTAATTTATTGCTAGCCTGGTTTACAGCCGAACGAAACCCTGTAACGTAGGCTATTAATTGCGTGACTATAGTAACAACATCCGTTTCACAAAGCGTGCTTAACTTACGTGCTCGTGTTTTCGCTTCCTCTTCAGAATGTCGCCGACATCAGCTAGCGGTTATTTTAAACATTAGGGAGCTTAAGCACGACACGATTTTGTCAACACGGGCGTCACGCATACGTTTTTGTCTGTGAGCGCGCTGCCATAAATGAAATCTAAAAACTGAGAAAGCCTCAACTGACGTTCTAGCGAGAACGGGAACTTCATCTATGACGGCGCACGCACGATCAAAAACGAAGGTGTGACGTCCGTGTTGGCAAAAACCTCTCGTATTTAAGCTCCCTATTGTTGTACTTTGTTTCTACCCCTGCAATGTTGCAGAAAAAGTTGTCGGAAAGATTACAAAAGAACTCGCTCAAACGGGGGGGGGGGGGGTACTCCATTGTAAAAGGATCGGGTATGCTCATCGTATCTCTTAGGGGTAAAAATCAGCGATTTGGTATCTTTTAGGGTGTAAAAATTTAAGTTTACGAGAGTGGACCGCAGGGGAATGGGAGCTAGAATAATAACGGCTGCGAAGGAGACTATACATATTGGAAATAAAAAAAATCCGAAGAACATCAAAGTTGTATTCTTGTTATTGAAAAATGAAAAATGAAATTAAAAAAAGGTAGGAAAAAAGAACAAAAAGAAAAAAAAAGAAAAAAAAAGTCGGGCGCCACCAGGGCTCGAACCTGTACCCTCTAAATAGGCACCCCCCGGAAACAATATAATAAAATAAACAAATTGTCTAAAAATAGGAAAAACGAAAATAAATTTTGGGACGATTCTCCCGAGACATTCATAGAAGCTGAGACATCGAATCGACTTACGTTACGGTTGGAGATTTCGGCCCCATCCACGCTATCCCGGTGCTACATATTACAGTTGACTTAGCCCGAAGGCCAGGGAGGGAGACGATATCCGGACCCTAATCCATACCTTTAGATATCACCTTAGACCACTGCGCTACCTAGACACTTAATAAATTTAATGTCTATTTGGGGTAGTCTATTCGGTGAAGTTTGTTATGATGCTAATATGCTTGTTAAACATCCCAAGGGGATAACAGAACCAATGAAAGTCAGATCTTGTAAACAATGATTTTATAAATGAAAAGAAATATAAATAAAAGAATACATTTAATTTTACAGTTTGTCTTATTCAAGTGTGCGGGATTCCTGTGGCAAATAGAATCGTATGCATGGGATACCTGTGTTGTGCTAAAGCGTCCAAGAATCCAAGATGGAGGATGGTAAGTTGATTTGAAGCATTTACTGTTTTCTCTCTAAACAGAGGCACAACTTGTTTCTTTTTTAAAAAATTATGGTTAAAATTTCAAATATTGTTTTGTATTCGCAAAATTTATCTTTAAATAGTTAGAATACATCGAAAAAGTTGTCCAGAAAGCACGTGTTGTGATCGATGTTGAATCAAATTGACAGTTTTTCTTGATATACTAATTTATTGGTTGTTTGCTTTTACACGGGAATTTGCATTTAGCACACATCTAATTTTATTTTGCTTATAAATACGAAAACCCTTGAAACCATTCAAACTCGATGTAGAAAGCGATCTACTGCAATTGTTATTTGACAAACTGCTGTACACAACAGACTAGTTTTGAAACTGGTTTTGAAAACCTGTGAATGATTAAACTAACTTGCGTGTAAAAGTCAAATGAAACGAAGGAAAACAACAGATTGAAGTGTACTACATGTATTTGCATGTTAGACAACATGAAAACCACTCTATGTGTGACACTGTTTCTGTTTGACATGCATGAACATGTAAGCTTATTCATTCTTTGATGTAAATTACTAGGGTGTCACTGTAAGACTTTGGGGGACCCAGTTTTCCTGTGAACGTGACATCATTTTCTTATGTTTTCAAAATTTGAGACTCTGGGATGCCTTTTTGTGATGAAATAAGAATTAAAGACTTGTGAAATTTGACAAATTTTGTGAGACTCTTCATTTTTTGAGGACTATTAACTACTCATCCTCAAATCCTGCTAAGTGCTGATCGATTTAAATACTTATTTGATGATCTCAATGTATTTTTGTTTACATGTATATAAATGTATGTATGCCTGTGCAAGTATCATACTATAAGACAGTTTGTTTATTGGCAACTGTAAAGCGTTTAAACTATTGCATATAAGTTTATACTATACTAGTTTACTAGTTCATACTAGAAGTTTGCTTACGGACAACTGTAAAGGGTAGCTTTATAAAAGCAAAAACTGTATGAGTATTCTACTGCAGTCAGGTGTATAATGAGCTAGGAAATTTGAGAAAAGATCAGTAAGTGTTGTATGTACTGTTAAACATACTTTAGGTTACTCCATTCTTGGTTTACAAAAAGAGCTTTCTTTATGGAGCAGTCGTTTCATGTAGAAATCATTTCCAGTGACTGGGTAGTCTGTGTAGCATGCTTGTAAACATGTAGCTAGTGCTTCTAGGGAACAGGCTGGGAAGAAGAGTGAAAGGAAGCACCTGCAATGAAGCCCTCACATTTAACATATTTTATGTCCACATTCCTGATGTAAACTCCTATTGGTTAAACATCTGTCAATCAATCACTTGTTATTTGAAAAGCGATCTCTCAGAGATCTCTCAGACATGATACAACATGGTCAAAGCAATCAATTTCATGATTTAGCATGGTGCAGTCCATTTCACAGTTAGATGAAAACTCTATGGAGGTTCTGCAAAATTGTTTTTAGCAGTGTATCAACTTACTCTTTATTTACTTATCATTATAAATTGTTTTGTAGATTTAGAACTTGATTCAGAGGAAAGTGCTCATGGCTTGACTGCTCAGCCAGTCAGGAAGAACATTTCTCTCAAACTCAAGACCAAGTCATCAAAGACCTCTTCAATACCAGGAAAAACCAAGAAGAAGGAAACTAGAAGTAGCTCTGAAAGAAAAAGTTCAGTGGAAGGTTAGCTCTTACATTTTGTTAATACATTGTATCATTCGCACTCAAAAGATCAAAAATGTGCTGACCAGTGCATTTTGTTAGAGAAGGAAATTGCATAAAATTTTCAAAAGATGTTCATAAAGTCTTTTTGAAAAGGGTTTGAATTTCATATGGTTTCAGCCAGAAATCTTTCCAATTTTCAGTTGGATCTGCCATTTAAATCTGAGTCTCATGTTTCACATTTTCCAGCATGGTGTACACTGTATGGTGCAGTCTCTTAGTACACAGATGTTAATGTTCCCAGGGAACAGGGAATCCCTGGGAATCTCTTCTATTTTTACAACTTTGGCCTATTACAGATTTCCAAGTAAAATAGAACAGATTCCCAGTTTAGACCCAAGGAAACCCCAAGTTGGGAATTGGCTTTTTTTTCATGTGGCAGCACCTTCTCATCAATTATTCTAAGACCCTGAGTGTTAGTCTGGATGGGGAGTTGAGCCATGGCCTCCCAAACTAAGACTGGCACCTGACCAACTGAGCCAACCAGGCATCAAAGGGAGGGAGAAATGAGCAACAGAACAATATCCCTGGTTCCCTAGAATTTTGCATTGTATTATATCTGATCTTGTTCTGTCATTTTTGTTCTTTCAGGAGAAAAAGAAATGGCAAGAAAAAAGCAGAGATCACCAGCTTCATCAGGTTCAAAGCCTGAAGTTGTAGAAATGGATTGGAACCATAAGGTACATGTTGTGGTACATAAATATGAACTGTTCTATTTGAGGTGCATATACTGCATGTATGGGACTGAGTCTTTTGTCCTACAGTACTGCCTGAAATCATTGAGGCATGTTAACATGTTCGTTTCGTGTCGTTACCGTGTTCAGTGGATTCGTACTGTATGCAGAATCGACACAATTGGATGCAGCCAGTACGTGATTTTGTTCTTCCTCTACTGCAGGGTTCTTTTTAATAGACCATAGTAAATGTATGTTACCAAGAAGGAACTTATGACAGGGGCATGTAAAGAAGGGTACAAATGAAAATGTCCTAAGTGATCCCTTGAATGATATTACAATATTAAAAAAAAAGATTCCAACTGGTTCAAAATGGTATCACTGGGTTTCTTTAAGCTTAAATATCAATACCCCGATGGTTTTTAGTGATAACCTGAAGTTAATGGCTACAATCTTGGACAAAAGTGCTAAGAAAACCTCAAACCACCTCCCCTCCCAGCTCAATGTTGGTCAGTGGGGTAGAGGGTTGACTAGGTGTTACTGCAACATTGTTTTGGGGGTAAACAATTTTCTCCAAGATTGTAGCAACAGACCACTGGTTCATGAAAGTTGTCGTTATTATGCAAATTTTCTCTTCTTGCCTCTTGTACTAATGCAATTAACTGCTGTGAGATTGCTCTTTCAAAGTAAGTTTTTCCCTGAGACAACTTAGAGCCCTTCTCTTCTCAACACTTTCCCAAAGTATCCTCTTGGTCCTCTGGACATTATATAATTTCTATAATGCTGCATCCCTTATTGATAGTCAGGTAGCTAAGTGCAATATTTAGGCCAGATTGTGACAGAGTGGACAAAAGTGCCAAAATTTGCATAGGTGAAGGATAATCCTGGACCCATCCCTGGATATACATAAATTTTGTTGTATTCAGAGCCATACCACACAGTTTACTGCAATATTTCAATATAAGTTGGTGTGTTTGAGTTGTGTTTTTTGAACACTTTATTGTAGCCAGGAAACAAAAATGGCAAAAATTCAGTTTCGTCTCAGATTACCCACTTCAGTAGATAAGTTTACTGTGAAAATCATGCTTACATTTTGTTAGATTTTTGTGTTTTTATTTCTGAATAATCAATTATCCTTAGAGGCAAAGCTTATTCAATTCAGCCATGATTTCAACATATTTGCTTAACTCCACCACGAGGGTGATTGATGAATCAGAAAAAAATCAAAATGAAGTTGGAAAAGTATGGGTTGCAGCACTTGTAATGACTTTCCTTGTAATTTTTTGTTGAAATACACTGTACAGTTGGTACTTGTATTTCATGGTTCAGTACCACGAATGATTCTTGTTGTCATTTCAGATCATGATAATTGGTCAAAAGGTGCAGGATCCCCTTCTTCATTTGTGTGAAAAGTGTTCACTACCAATACTGGTGTATGGAAGACTGGTATGTTAAATAAATAAAAATAAAAATAGCTGTTTATTTGAGTGTCCAAGTCTTCTAGCGCTTGTGCACTAATTGGGGGACACTGTACTCTCTCACACACTACCACTACATTATACTGTTTTAAGCATACAACTATCAGCTCACATGTTGATTTGTACGGAGGGAGGAAAACCGGAGAACCCGGAAGAAAAACCCTCTGGACAAGGGAGAGAACAACACATCTAACAAACTTAATTCACATATGATCCAGGAGCTCGAGCTGGGACTCAAACCCGGACCACAGCGGTGAAAGGCCAGTGCTCTAACTGCTTGGCCAACTATGCCACCCATAATTAAAATAAAGATAAAGAAAATGGTTTTATAACTGCAATTTATTGATTTGTAATCTCACTGTAAATTAATGGTTTGATACTATTTTTTGTAGAGTCCTTGCAAACACTCGTTTTGTCTGTCTTGTGCTGAAAAAGGAGCTGGAAAATGTCCCAGGTAAAACTGCATGTACAGTAAGGAACCTCAATAGTAGACCTTAACTTTGATGTTCAGTGGAGGAACAAAATTCTCCACATTGTATAAAATTTTCAAGGTCGTACAACATTATTTTGTAATACGCTATGGCATAAACAAGAGGTTTCTTTTTAACCGGATTTTATTGTAAAAGTTGACAAAGTTACATTGTAACAGTTGCCAAATACATGTAACGTAAAAATGATAGAATATTTGCTGTGGCTAGCAAATATGCTGTTTCCCTGTATTAAAAGGAACAAAAACTCACGTTTCAACAGCCCTCGAGCTTAGTCCTTGTGAGTAAGACTTCGGCATATTATTCTACAGGGTAGTACATATATGTGATTCAGTTTGTGCATACACTGTATCTGTGCATATCTGTGAATAATCCACGGTCATGTCCAACCGTCGATCTCATCTTTGATGATTTATCTTTTGAAACAGTTTGATACGGGAGAGCATTCCTGTTTTATGAGATCAACTCTTTGAGTAAAGCATTATATGTTTTTAGATGTGGTGAGAGCGTACAACGAATAGAACGTGCACCGCTGGGAAGTGTGTTTGTATGCTCTTTTGGCGGTAGTCGTTATGGTATTTCGGGTTGCCGTCGTAGCTATTTCTCCCAGCGCGATCTACAATCACACATCAAAAGACGCCATCAACGTGAACAGTCCGGGGGAGACAGCGATGGCAACGAAGATGCGGAACCAGACATGAACCGTGTCATGTTCCCACCAGCTGGCGCTGGGGTCCCGTTCTTCTTGCACCCCCCTCCAAGAGACAGCGCTCCCACTGGAGTTATTCCTATCCCTCTAGCTGCTAGCGAAAGACCGTTTAGCAGTGTTCCACTCCCTGGAGCTGTTTCCATGGAAGCTAGACACTATGTCCAGACGATACCACGTGATGCCTTCTTTGTTGAAGGACCACGCCCTCAGCCCCAACACCCACAAGTAACAAACTTCCCGGCACAAGGACCCCCTCAAGTTGCAGGTCATATACCTCATGTTCAAACTGTAGTATTCCCACACCCAGATCAACCACCACCTCGATTTGAGGACATAAGACCTGAACAACGGGTCTCGCGTCCAATTCCCGTAGCTTCGAGTATAGACGACGGGTTTGGACACAGAGGACCTGCTGGGCCAGGCTTCCGTTTTCCAGAACCAGACGGAAGGCATGGGAACTGGCAACCTCCGTCTGAAGGAGATTGGTTGGCACAGGAACGAGGCCCACCGGTTCGTGGTGAAAGAGACTGGATTCCTCCGCCTGGTAGAACTGAGAGAGATTGGGTGCCAGGTAGATCAGATGCTAAATGGACGCCACGTGGTCGTGGTCCCCAAGGGGACCCCCATTACAGAACGATGCCATTTTGATGCATTGTATTTATTGTGGCTTATTTTAAACACAGCGCTAGTGAATGCCTAGCTGGATTAGTCTAGTTCCAGTGGTCACACCTATTTGCAAAATTACGCTAGCGCCTAGACAAACCTCTGGACATCTGGGACCTGTTTCTCGAACGACCCGATAACTTACGGCCCGTTAATTTCAGTACGGGTAAAATTACAAGTGCGAGTGCACCCGTAAACTTGCCTATAGAACTTAACTTTCGATACACTCCTGTAAACTTTAGCGGGCAATTTTACGGGCCCTTTCGAGAAATGTGCCCTTGGTGTCTTACCTTCTCTCTACATCTGCCATCTACCTATAATCGGTCTTAGTAATTAGTTTGATTGACTCCCTAATTGGCTTGAGTGGTTGTGGCGCGTAATTATGACAGTGGGTCGCAGGGACCGCGGAGCACATTGAAAAGTGTGTGTGTGTGTGTGGGGGGGGGGGGGGGGCATTAAAAAGTGTGTGTGTGTGTGTGGGGAGGGGGGTGGCTGAAACCTCTCTAATCATTAAATTTTCTTTGTATTTCTCAAAAAGTGGGTGGGCCGCAGTCCCCCCAGCCTCCGCGGTCCGTGGGTCGTACAGGTACAGTGGAGCCCCACCTTATGGCCACCTCGCCCTGTATTACTTTTGTCCCAGCGACTTGAGATAACAGTTAATCTCTTGTATGGCCAACCCGTTGTTATGGCTACAACGGCTATTTTCCCTCCGTAGGTGGCCGTATTAGTGGAGTTTCGCTGTATTACTATATTTTGACTTCCTTAATCGAAACAGTGAACTGCTTCAGGTGAACACCGTGGATAAACCCTTGAACTAGTCTTAGCCTGCATAGTAGTCTTCTACACAGGAACGACTGCTTAAAGGGTTTCTGGGGACGGGAGGGGGACGAAGGAAGAGCCGTTCTTTCCGCGCCTCCTCCCTTCCACACCCATCCTCCCCCTCCCCCTCCCCCTCCCCCTCCCCAGACAATTTTTAGGAAGGCCACGCAGACTAAACAAGTCGAGGCTTTGGACAAGTTCCATGCGCACATTTAATGCAAATATACTTTTGTTTTGATGGACAAATCAACTTGAATTTGTTGTAAAATTCCATAAAAATGTGAAAAAATGGGGAAAAGTGCACTTTGATGTGGATGTCCAGGGTATTCGCCCTACAGGGCCTCACTGTACAGAAGACACCGGGGAAACTTTAATTGAAAATCGATGTACTTTGCTCGGTAAAGCTAAACTTATCAATACACTGAATTGGAATTAAAGTTCGAGCTATCCGAGAGGTTGAAGTCCTTCTTATAAGTGGAGTTCATGATATCATAATTCCACTGTATTTGTTTAAAGTTACTCAGAAGCGGTTTTTGGGAGGTATTGAAGGGGGTGAATCTACAGTCCTAAAAAGGAACGCTTGCTCCGCGCAATAATGGGATTTTCTTGTAACGGACTGCGGCTGTAGTGTCCCCAGCAGCAAACTATGCACGCATCATATCGAACTCTGGATGAAACTACTCACAATATATGATACATTGATATAGATCCATGATTATCAACAATATACGGTTAATGTACATATGCATAGATAGTAAGCGAGCTCATGCGCTTTTTGTTTGTCTGTATATAAGCATTGTTTTACCAATTTTACCCATGTTCCCTTGCCGTCTTATGAAGGGCGGAGTCGAACTTTCGAATGACAACTTTCTTTGAATTGGTGTACACACGGTTCATTTGTGTCTATTCACCACTGCTTATTTTCAATAGCTCAAATGCCTGCCAAAAATAGGCTATTTTTTTGCGAACATTTACACTATAAAAATCGTGTCTTTTACGCATCCCAGAAAAAAATATTTCAAGCTTTGAATATTACTTCTACTTTTCGGTCATTTTCAGGGTTTTACAGTCGAATATAGCGAGCGGCATGAAAGTTGCTCCTCGCTCCCGACCAACGCTTCCCAGGATAACTAGGATGTGTTTACTAACTTGTAAACCAAAGCCAATTTTGAGTTTTCGTGCTATAATTTCACTCACTGGCGCCAGCAATTCAGCGTCTCTTATTCCTTAAATGTTCATATGTATTAATTTCCTGACTAAAAAGCTTTTTTGCTGATAATATGTTGAGTTATGAAAACGATTCCATTCTACAATGTTACGATTTTTTACAGAAATCATATGACCCTGTGTTCTCAGTTTGAGTCAATCGATGTGCGTGTCCAAATCGTCTGCAGGAGACACGATTTAAAATTAGATTGTATGCCAATTACTGAAGCATTAAGTCCCACCTAGAGATCTTTCCATCAGCTTATAGAAGAACGGATAAAAGAGCGTACCTTCTTAAAAACACTCAAATACCCCACAGAGACTTCTGTGCATTGTTTTTCCCTATCAGATTTGTTAACTACTTATAAAACTGCGTTCATTTCGGTGTTTCGCATTCATGAAATCTTTAATTAGTGTGTGACAGTTTGATACTGTTTGGCATTTCTAGTAGGAGTTAAATGAGGGAGCTATTTCCCATGGTGAAAGTCATTTCTAGAAAGAATTCACTATTCTATTTGCACGGAAAGCTTATTTGATAACGTTGACCTGTTTTGCATTCGTAAAATCATTTAGCTTGATACGGTTTGGCATTTCTAGAAAGAGATGAACGATTGTATTATTTCCTAAGGCGAAGGGCGTCCCTTAAAAAGACATATTAGCGATTTGAATTGCAATGAAACTGTAATTTGATTTGGGAATTTGGTTTGAGATGGAGAGGAAACTGAAGATGAGCTAATTGAATGAAAACGGAAAAGCAAAAGTGTGGGTAAATAGCTCATTCGCATGCTTTGTGTAGCATTGGAGTTGCAAAGCTGAATATAATATATTGTGTTTGGAACGATGATGTGTCAGGAAGCGGTAACCAGTTAACAACATCCACATTGTGCTTTACAGGGAACGCAAAATGGCTTGGAATGGCTTGCACCTTTTTTAATAACAAATTAATTTTCTTAACAATGTAACAACTATGATCAATTAGATAAATACCGGAATACACTGAAATCTAGCATAATTAGTATTGTCCCCTGCTGATTCTTTCAATGTATTTGGTATGTATAAGCAATTGATCCATGACCGAGGTGGTCACTCCTGATTATTCCACCACAGTGAAATACACGAAACCACACTTGATATCTGACCGCTATTCCAACGTTTTTCTTCTGAGGTAACTTCCTTGGGGTGTTCCATTGGTAAGCAAGAAATGCATGAGGTGAGCACCTAATGCAAGTGTTTCTTTTTCCGGCCATTAGAGAATTGTTTGTTTGAAAAACAACTTGATCCAGGCTGACTATTTTTGGCTCAGTACTGAAACGTAATCACAGGAGAACTTTGAAAATTTCAAGATATCTGCTGGCTCTATATAGTGACATAACTAACTTTTGATGCAATTACTCCAGGACAATTACTTTGATGAACAAAATTAAACTGATTTCCATTTGTCGTAACTGAGGAAAATGGCTTACCAAAACAACTCAATTAATTCAACTGACTCAACTTCTCGTCCATTACCAAAGGAGATCATCATTTTTATCATCTTTTTGATGATTTTTGAGATCCTCACACTAGTTGGAAATGGACTTGTCGTGTACTTGGTGGCAGCAAAAAGACGTCTCCACACCAACACTAACTGGCTTGTCTTGTCGCTGGCGGTTTCCGACCTCGCTGTTGCTCTGGCGATCATTCCTTCCAGAATCGCCTGCTTTCGTCATGTTTGTGATGAAATCCTGATGAAAATTCTGTATGATATTTTCATCTTTATTTCCCTTTGCAACCTGTGCTGTTTGACACTGGATCGGTTCATCGCAGTGATGCGACCTCTCAAGTATTACTCGACAGTAACGTACCCACTAGTTGTCAAACTCATCATTGCAAGTTGGTTTCTTCCTACGATCGTTTTCTGCATTCCACTTACCTGGACCTATGGTTACAAAGATGACATTGAGCTTCGAAAAACAGCCGATCGAATCTTCTATATGACTCAAATCATACTGTTCATGTGTGTGCCCTGTCTTGTGATGTTTATTGCATATGCTTTTATTCTTAGTATGGCTCTAAAGCAGGCGAAACGCATCCAGTCGTTAAGAAATTCTGTCTTCGGAACTGACTCAAATAGCAATAGCTATTCCACTGAGGCAAAGAACACGATCAAGGTTTTTGGAGTTGTTTATATCATGTTTGTTTTCTGCTGGATCATGTCGGCGTATCGCACCATTGAAAATTTTTATCACCAAGGAAGAGTCCCTCAAGGAGTCACCATGACATCCAGACTCCTGCTAGTATTTAACAGCTGTGTTAATCCTATTGTTTACGCGCTGTGGAAGAAAGACTTTCGCTCAGAACTAAAGAAATTGTTCAGAATAAGAAGCATGAGGCATAGTGGACGCACCTTGGATAATAGAGGACCAGGGAATGTTTCATTGGAGATGGCAACAGATGATGTGTCTCTTTCAAGTAATCTGAACCAAAAGACTATTGACCAGCAAAGTTGTGACTTGGTTTCAGAGGGTAAACTTCTCGGTAACAACTCTAACTACAATTAGAAAAGACAAGACAGATGACATGTTATGGATATATATTTTATTCCAATACGTGCACTAGGACTCTCACTGGTAGTGGCTGGTGCCTTTGATTATACATCTGATTTTTGTTCACAGGAGACGTAGCACATACAATATCCAAAGACAATGTTAATGTCATCTCATAGACACGCATTTTATTCCAATACGTACGCCAGCACTCTCACTGAGGCGCTTGTGCCTTTGATAAATTCAACATTTTTTGTTGACAAGGGACGTAACACATGCAGCATCCAAAGACAATACTTATGTCATCTCATAGGCCTGTGCGCCGAGAAAAAAGCGCGCTGTGACTGAGCGCGCGGTGCTTATAATGGTGCTTATATTCTTGTAGTAACGATTTAGAACGAACACTATTGATTGCTGCGGCAATTCTTTACAAGTTCTTTATACAAAAGTAAATGCTGGTGGCAACATATTAAACTGCAGTGTCTAATACATGTGCACCAGAAATTTCATGGAATTGAACTACGGACACCTGCAGTGATCGTAGGCGTACACGTTATGCAGCTGCAGAACGTCTAGACGAAAGAATCCCTTTGTAAATACTTGTAAATACCTGTAAATATTTTGTAAATATGCATCTTGAACAGTTTGCGGCAACTGAAATCGATTGCGCAACAGGCAGAACTAGGCACGTACAAACAAAACGCTGCAAGCAAAAAATAAGAAAAAGGAAATCAACAGCAAGAAAAAATCGGAAAAACGGTTGTATATGTAAATAATTTTTATACTGAGTTTGCTCTTTGTTAGAGCTATTAGCCACTAGGACTGGGTACGAGGTTTTAAATTGTGGTAATGACATACACAAAACTCACATAGCCAGAAAGAGCACCTCAAGCTTTACAAAATTCCGAAGTTTATTGTTAATCGGATTAATATATCAATGAATTGACAGCCATTCAAAAATGCTAGAATTTACAAAGAATGTATGTTGTCCGGACACAGTGTCCACAGAGCGTCCGGACACCCATTTCTTTGCAAACTCTAGCATTTTTGAATGGCTGTCAATTCATCAATATTTTTCCGAATAACACCAAACTTCGGAATTGTAAAGCTCGATGTGCTCTTTCTGACTGTGTAAGTCTTGTGTTAGCAGCCGTCAGGGATTCGTGCGCCCGTTGAAATCTGAGCCTAGTCTTGTGTTGCCATCAGCAAAATTTGAGGAACTCGTACCCAGTCTTCACGGTATGAAAGTGGCTAATCAAGACATAGTAAAAATCAATAATCAAAATGTCACTGTAATTTACCTGTTTTTTGTACGCATGTCTACAGGAAAACACACTGATAGATTTGATCTATCGGTTTAGGATATTCTTGATAAGGTAGGCTGTACATAACCCCAGTGTAACAGAACCTACAGCTAAATAGCAATTATTTTCGATTGTTTTACGATCTAGCATTTGAGTTAACAGCGACTGGCGTCGACGCTTGGGCGGCTGCCAACAAAAAGTAAATAAAAATAAAATAAAATAAAAAAACGGTAGAAAATAATTTCAATCAGAATCTTCAATTAAGCAATAGAATATAGCGCGCTGATTGGCTAGCGACCGTGTTTATGTCAGAGGACAGAGACATGGCTCGCACAAAAACGTTGAAATTATTTTATAAAGCAATTTAAGATGACCACATGTCTCTGTAGAAAATAACGGTAGAAAATAATTTGGATCAGAAATCTTCAATTAAGCAATAGAATACAGCGCGCTGATTGGCTAGCGACCATGTTTATATCAGAGGACAGAGACATGGCTCGCACAAAAACGTTGAAATTATTTTATAAAGCGATTTAAAACGACCTCATGTCTCTGTAAAACGATCGCTTATGTCTCTCTGTACTGTGATGTCAATACTCTGGACGATGCACTCGAAAAGCAAGAGAAACAACGCCTCGTGTTCCTAAGCTTGCTTTTCTCTTGCTCTACATCTCCCATCGTGTTTAGATCACAGTACAAAGACATGCGCGCGTATTGCTTAAATACAGCGCAGAATAGCGCAAACATTAAGCAAGAAACAGTGCTAACGAAGTGGTTGTAAATAGTACAAATTTGATATGGACAACAAAGGATTTTACACTACTGAGTATTATTGACTTATTGAGGAATTTCGGGATTATAGTATATGTGGTGAAACAAAAAACCTCTGCTTGCAAGGTATTGGATAAGTCGCGAATGAGAGAGCATTGCATGGTTTACACTTACCACATCCACAAGCTCATTTAAGGTATTCCAGTACATTTCTCTTTCTTGAAATCGTCGATTTTCCTCCTTTTCTACCAGTTCTACGGTTTGCTCGAGAAAGCTCTGACCAACATGACCGTGGGCTTCTTCCCACTGTTGCACTCTTTGTCGCTCCATCCTGTCGATTGTATTATTTACTGTCCTGAAGATACGAGTCAGTATATAAAGGAATGACAGAGACTGAAAACGGCACAATCAAAGCAGCCTGGATTTTCCAATGTTTTCATATAAACCTATGGTTTTGACTAACGACGCAAGCGCAAGCAGCATAATGCTCCGTTTTCATTGAGATAACATGGACGCAAGCACAAGCGCAAGCAGCATAATGCTCCATTTTCATTAAGATAACATGGACGCAAGCACAAGCGCAAGCAGCATAATGCTCCGTTTTCGTTGAGATAACATGGACGCAAGCACAAGCAGCATAATGCTCCATTTTCGTTGAGATAACATGGACGCAAGCGCAAGCAGCATAATGCTCCATTTTCGTTGAGATAACATTGACGCAAGCACAAGCGCAAGCAGCATAATGCTCCATTTTCATTAAGATAACATGGACGCAAGCACAAGCGTAAGCAGCATAATGCTCCGTTTTCATTGAGATAACATGGACGTAAGCACAAGTGCAAGCAGCATAATGCTCCGTTTTCATTGAGATAACATGGACGCAAGCACAAGCGCAAGCACAAGAAAAAGGAAGATTTTTCATCCTTGTGCTTCCGCATATACTTGCGTCGTAGTGAAAACCAGGCCATACAACACGGCATTAACACGATCATAGCACGGCGCAGTCCGTTTCACACTCATACGAAAACTATACTGTACTACAGTTAAAGAACGGTATCTGTACTTGGATTCGTTCTTGGGACGCGCCTCTTCTTAGGGTGTCCCCATTAATGGGAGCTTATGTTAGCATATTATTTATAAGCAGTTATTTAATACCTTTTCGATGGATTAGATGTTTAGGCTTTGATTTGAGTTTTTTAGGCTGCTTTATTAGAGTGGTTTTCCTTTGCCCATGAAAGATTAGGCTAACTAATAGATAGCTACAGTGGTAGACTCTAAACCCATTGTTTTCTTTTATTATCATCAACTATTACAAACTAATATTCAGTTTTCTTTCACGGGCAAAGGAAAATCACTCAAACGTTTTACAACGAGAGTACCAATGTGGTTTAATTTCGAGAGTAAATAGCTAACTTTCCGCACACTTACCCGTAACTCTTGTCTACAAGTTTGCGTCTTTCAGCATTGACAGCTGAACAGCGAAGCTGATTTAAAAAGCCTACCATTTCCTATGGTTATAACATCACTTTGTTAGCAAACTGACATTGAGAGAACATTTTGATGCGGTGTCGCTTCGAGCAAAGAGCACAAAAGCTTGAAACATTTTACAGCTCTTTGATCTAAGTACTTCCTTATCCTTACATGATAGTTGGCTTACGCGTCCTATCTGCTCGTCGAATTAATGAGAATAAGGCACTGTTGTTATATCACCACATCTTGACGGCCTTATGCGCATCGATTAGACCATAGATGCAGTAGAATAGAATCTATTTGTTTTGTATAATTTTGATTGCACGATGTATTTCAGCCAATCAGAGCATGCATAAGGTTCTGTGACGTCATCTGTGCGCACTGTAACAACACAGTTCTCGACCAATCACAGCACGCGTGATTAATCACTTATCATATAAAACGTTTAATAAATAAATGTTTTCCCCATGGCATGGATTGGGTATTGGCTAACTGTACCTTATTGATCGGGATGAAGGCACTTTGTTTCAATTGAAATTCCTCTCTTCGTTTATCAAACAAGTCGAAACGGCCTTGAATTTTTCCCTGTATCTCACCAACAATGAAGTCAAACTCTTGTCTTGGTTTTGTGTCTTTTTTGCTGGCTTTTAGTTCTAAATGTTTTTGAATAAGTTCCTCATTTTGTTTCCTTTGTTTGTATTGTTTCAAGTTTTTCTTTTGCATTTTGAGAAGCCTTCTCCCCGCTTCAGCGAGTCTTTGAATCCTTGAATCTTGTGGCTTGATGAACTGCTTCGTTTTTGTTTTTCTATGTTTTGGTAATCGTACTCTCACCGGTGCATTTACTATTTGCTCTCGAAGTTGATGGATATTTATATGATGATCAGGATTCTGTCGCCGAACGTTTATATCTCTGGGTTCATCTTGTTCTTCCTGTACGTGGTAATAAAGACAAAAAGAACTCTTTATTAAAGCGTCTAGTCTTACAGCGCTTGCGCACTAATTGAGGGACACTGTACTCACACACGCTACCACTACATTCTGATGCTCTATGCATACACCTCAGCTCACAAAAGAAAAACGAATTGAACTTTTAATGTAGAAACGATCCATTAAGCGACCACCTTTGGTGACACAGAGTTGACCGCTAATAAATATAGGAATATACAACGAAACAATCATATGTTCGTCGTTTAGGGCTGGTTTTCACGAGTGACGAAAGCGGAAGCGGATCATACGCAGACTCAGTATGCACTGTTCACTGTCGATTTTTCACACCTAGGTGAGAAATGCAACACTGAGTTTGCGTATGTTGCTTCCGCTTCTGCTTCCGTCGCTCGTGAAAACCAGCCCGAGAAATGACAGGAGACCATAACCAAGCGCGCACCCTCATGAAATCCTTCGGACGCGTTGGGCCGAATTTGAGCTTGATTCCGATGAATACCTCGCGCTGTAAGCAAATGTATGGTTAATGTCAAACGCGTGCAAGTGGCTGGTGGTTCCAATGCAGGACTTTAATTTTGATTACAATAATTCATTAATTCCTACTGAATATGTAAATCTTGTCCAATCATTAATCAATTTCACAAATTATAACGTTAACTGTTTTAGCAAATTAAAATGATCACCGTTCTTACCTCAATTAAGTACCAAGCAACAGGCAAAGAACAATATATGACCAGAAGGACTTCCTTTTTGTGATCAAGTAACCATAGGGTGATCTTTAGAAATGCGCATGCAAGAAGAGCAATCGGCAGAAATCAATATAGTTAAAGTGATGAGGGTCAAGTAAGGATGAATGAGCGTATCTGAAGGAGTCTTACAGGGGAATGACGACGCACCTTTGAAATCCCTTAGCTCCTGATATCGGATAACTCAGATTGGTCAAGCACAAGACGGGGAGGCTGCACACCGCCCTTTTTCCGCCTATATACACCGTGTAGTAATAAATTTTAAAGGGAGGTTTATTTTGTAAATGAGAGACTTAGCTTTTTGCGTTTTGAGTGAATTTAATAAATATTTTCGCAATTGGAAAAGACTAGGCTTGGATAGATCTCTGGATTGTCAGATTTAAATGTCAGGTGTGGATGGAAGAAAAGCGATATCATAGGTGTTTTTCTCAATGCAGTACCTAGGGCTTGCTGTTTATGCAATAATTGTAATTTCAGAATTTTTGGGTGAAAAAGAATGGAAAAAAAACAAAAAACAAAAAATTAAAAGCCCCAAAATTTAGTGCTCCCTGGTAACTATTCCTAAGAGAAAATTAAGCTATTCCAAAGATTTTCTCTTCTACTAGTAAAACAACTCCCACGACCTGAAAAAGGTTTAGTCTGCTGAGCTTTTGTGTGAAGAGCTTCTCTCTAAGGCCCATTATAGGTAGTGCCCTCAAACAAGGGCATGCAGATTATTAATGATATAGAGATGACTTAGTTGGACTTGCTTACCATTACAATCATCCATCCTAACAAATAGAGTGTACAAAGTACAATAGGTATAAGAACAAGCAATGTAATCAAAACACAAGCTTCCTACAAAAAAAGAAACGATAAAAGTGACTTTTGAATTGCAATACTAAATTCAAAAGATTTACTGCAAGTTTATTAATTGCCAGTAGTACATAGGATGCCGAATAAATAGCCTGGTATTTCAGAACCGTTGAGAAGCATTCTGTTTCGCGTCGTTTTCTCCTAACACTTCTCTGGTGTTTCGGTCAATCTGTGCGCATGCGTGCACGTGCTCTAGTGCTCTAGGCCCCAACCAAACGAGATGCAAGTCAGCGAAAGCTTTGACTTGTGACTTGCTCTTCTCGTTTAAACATTGCTCCAAGTTAATGCAAGTTTTTCTAAAACTCTCAATGTAGCAAGCTGAAGGACAAAAAGAAAATCCGTTTTGCTGTTGTTTGAATTATTTGTAGGATAGGAAATTGTGTAGGAATTCGTAACAACTTACGAAGTTTAGCGCGGTCACTATTCAAACAATTGCAAGCCAAAACTCGCATCATCTTGCGATCAAATTTGAGCACTCTCAAAGTGCTCGCAAGTCGATCCAAGTTAGCGTTCAGAAGAGACGTAATTCAAAACTTGCGTCGACTTGCATCGACTTGCGTTCTCGTTTGATCAGGATCTTTTCAATCTTTTTCTATTCTTTTAAAAGCCCACGTCCTTCATACTAAAAATACTTTTTGGCGAGATCCAAAAACTATCAAATTGGAATAATCAAATAAAATGTAATCTCTATTTTTAGCACTTACCACTCTTTTGTCAATCGGCATCTTTTCACAACTTTTTTAAATTTGAAATACGTTTTCCCATTAGGTTTACCACTATGTAAACTAGGTATTAATGACACATTAATAAAGTGTATTATTATTATTATTACTTCTCACTTCTGATTGGTTGAGAGCAGTGCATTTTCCCCGAAACACCTGTGCAAAATCGTGAAATACTTCTCAGTGATTGGTCGAAAAGACAAAAGAAATTCAAACTAGCCAATCAGATAGTAGCAGTCGCCATAGCAACATAACAGGCTTTCTCTCTGGAGGTTGTCAAGAAATTCAAAATGCTAACATTCAAGCTTAAATCAGTTTAAAACAATCATAAATGGTTGAAAATTAAAAATTAAACGAGACTTACCAGGAAGTTGAAGTTTGATTGGAATTCTACCGATCCAATAGAGATACGTAGGGATTACGTGAGATTGAGCACGTGACCAGCAAACCACATATTTTAAAATCCAGGGCGAGTGGACAGGAAGAAGAAGCCTTTGGGAGGGTTTTAGGGAAGGGCACGTAATCCCTACGTATCTCTATTGGATCGGTAGAATTCCAATCAAACTTCAACTTCCTGGTAAGTCTCGTTTAATTTTTAATTCTACCTCACCAATCGATACTTGGGATCACGTGAGAAGTTTAAAGCCCGGTCCATGAGCCCTGAGCAAATCTACAGAGAAGCCACTTAACTTCCATAGAAAAGTTTATATTTATAGTTTGAAACATTATGAACTCAACATTTACAGATACAATATTTAAGTCTTATTATCGCTCTGAGAAACGTAGAACAGAGACTTTCCTTGAGTCTAAAGCATACAATTCTTACAACTACAGTATCTCATAATTCTAGTTGGCATTAAGATCTTCCTTTAGGATCGACTCTAGTGTTAGCTCTGTACAAATGCCACAATTTTGGTAGAAACGTATTCAATCTTATTTTGAGCTTTCGATAACACTGAGACCAAACTCTCCTGTTTTATAAATGGGTTTGTTGTAGAATTTTCTGAATGTTGAGTCTCCAGACCAGGCAGCTGTTTTTAGAATGGTTTCTAAAGGAACTCCAGTGATAGCTTTACTTGTTGCTGCTGCACGAGTACTATGAGTAGTGAAAATTGTCATATCAATACCAGCTTCACTTAAAGTGCTTTTAATCCATCTTGAAATTGTTGACTTTGATGCAGCGTGATGCGGTTTAGAAACGGTTATAAAAACTTTATTCTCATTCTCTCTCAACTCCTGTGTTCTCTTAATGTATTCATAAAGAGTCGTAACTATACATAAAGCTTCATCATCTGGGTAAGCAGCCAATTCTAATTCTGAGATATGCTTCCCTGGTTTAGATGTCTTTATGGGATGTGCTATTCTGAATTTATAATGATTTGGACTAGCTGTCATATGGTCCAAACTTAACATATGAATCGTTTGTGCTCGTTGAGCACTTAACAACGCAACTAAAGTAACCGCTTTTAAAGTTAACATCTTCAACGTTAGTTTAGCTGTAGGGCTCAGTGTTCGCAAGTATTCCAAAAGGACATTGGTATCCCAAGTGACATTGTTTCTTGGCAAGCTAGGTCGTTTTTCAAACACGCCCTTCATAAACCTGACAATTAAAGGGTGTTGCCCTATAGCTTGTCCTGATTCGGTATATAGTACACAAGATAATGCCGAACGGGCTGTATTTATAGCACTGTATCCTAAATTCCTGTTGAATAGTAATGTCAAGAATTCAATCACAGTTCCCACAGTGGATGTGGTTCGATTGTTACTCCTTTTACTACAAAATTCCAACCATTGTCTAATAAAGGGTCCATACTGTTTTTGTGTTGATGGTCGCCATGACGACATGAGAATGTCTTGAGCTGACTTCGAAATGTTGAGGCTGCTGAAGGATTCCCTGACACAAGAAAAGCTGCTAACCTCATCTTTGAACTGAGAGGATGGACCTCTTTCGGTTTGTATGGCAAAATTAACGTGTCCTTTGCTCTAGGAAATAATAGAGGACAATCTATTAGCATATTTCCCATTTTGGAAAACCATGACTGGGTTGTCCAGAAAGGAGCTATTACAATACCACAAGCTTTCTCCTCTTCAATCTTTGCCAGTGCCTTTCCTATTAGGTTAAAAGGTGGGAAAGCATAGAAATATTTGTCCCAAGGAATTGTGAATGAATCAATTGCAAATGCCTCTGGATCTGGTTTCCATGCAATATAAGGATTAATTTGATGATTTAACCTGGATGCAAATAAATCAATTTTGGGTGTGTTCCATAATTTTCCCAAAGCCTGGAATAGCCTGGGGTTAAGTTTCCACTCTGTATTGTCATGGTTTAGTCTACTCTCCCTGTCTGCCTCTGTGTTTTGGGTACCAGGCAAATGACAGGCACTCAACCAAATTTTCCTCTCTATACACCATTCCCATATCCTTCTAGATATCCTGTAACAAGCTTCCTTTGTTCCACCCATATTATTTATATAGCTTACAGTGGTGGTGTTATCTGATTTAATCTGAATGTGAATTGAGTATTCTTTGTTACATAGAGCTTTGAGGGAAAACAGAACTGCTAGGAGTTCTAAACAATTTATGTGATAGCTTTGTTCCTCTAGATTCCACTGTCCCCCTGTTGTGATCTGTTCTCTGACCCCACCCCATCCAGTGCCAGAGGCATCTGTTTCAATGATTACAGTTGGGTTTCCATGTGAGATGGGGCAGGAGGAGGTATCTAAATTTTTTATCCACCATTGAATATCTCTCCTAGCTTGGTCAGAGATAATCATATTTGCATCAAAATCCCCTTTATTTTGCTTTAGGGCTGCAGATTTTTCATTTTCTATAAGTCTGTAATATAATCTGCCATGTTCCACTGCTGGAAAACTAGCTACCATTTGGCCAATTAGTCCTGATAATTCTCTTATTGATACATATTTTTTACTCAGTATTTCTGAGCAGGACTGTTTTAGCTTGATAATCTTTCCTTGAGTTAGACAAACATTCATTTTCACTGAGTTTATGATAAAACCAAGATAAGTCATGGTTTGTGAGGGTTCAAACCCTGATTTTTCTGGATGTATAACAAAACCTGTATTTATGGAGATTTCAACAGTTTCCTTAACATTTGTTTTGCATTCTTCAATCGTGTCTCCAATTAGGAGAGAGTCATCAATGTAGGATGAATTTATGTACCCCTTCCTTCTTAGTGTGGCAAATATAGGTTTAGTTATCTTGGTAAATATGCGGGGTGCGCTAGATAACTCATTAGGGAGGCAGGTGTATTGAAACAATTTTCCTTTCCATTTGAATCTGAAGTATTTTTGATATTCAGGAGAGACTGGTACTGAATAATAAGCATCCTTCCAGTCTATGGATGCCATGTAACAGTCTTTTGTTATTAAGCTCAATGCTGATGTAAATGACTGCATTTTAAAATGCTGTTTTTCCACATTTTCATTCAATTTTTTGAGGTTTAATATGAGTCTATTTCCTCCATCTTTTTTGGGTCTTATAAAGATTGTGGATATATATTCTCCACTTGAGTGCATTGCTTCTTTTATAATATTTTTACGCAATAGTCTCTCAATTTCACTCTCAATAAGTTGTTCTTCACTTGCACTGAATGTCTTTTCAGAGGGTTCCTTGAGCTGGTAAGGATTGTCAACAAAATCAATGCAACAACTTTCAATGGTCTTGAGAATCCATTTGTCTGATGTAAATGTCTTCCAATTTTGGGAAAAGTTTTTCAATCTACCCCCTTTAAACTCATTTATAACATGTGGTAGATAATTATTTAAAATTGATAGAAATAAATCCCAATTCTGGGTACTTACAGGCATGGAGATATCATTTATTGGCTTGTCTCCTTCCCTTTCTGAGATTTCCACTTGGGTTGGTATTGTTTGTAGGTTGCATGTGCTTTGTTGTTGTAGTATTTCTGGGGTCTTTGCCCTAAAAAATGCTTTCCTTTGTTAGCATATGTACTTTTGCCTTTGAAACCATGGAAACCCACTTTACCTGCTACCTTATTTGTTTCATTGAGGTCTTTTATTGATTTAGCCAAGTCATCCCCAAATAGTAACTTTGTTACCGGGACCTGGGATGAGCACAGTTGACGATACTCTGGGTTCATATCATGTTTCATTAGCTCTCTCCTTTTTAGATTGAGTTCTTGTTGAGCTAACCCAGTAAAAGTTATTGCATCTAAGATGTTTCTCAGAGTTTCAATTAGATCAATTTTCTCAGGTGTTTTATTTGTCTTTGCTGACAAGATACTGTTCGACAAAACACTGAGAGACAGGGTTGTTTTTTCTAGATATTTCTGTATTTTTTGTATTTTTATGTCTTTTGATTTGGTTGGTGGGGTTAGTTTTATCCAGATTTCTGGATTGACCTTGGCAACATTTGTCACACAATTCTTTGGTCTGTGATATTTCCCCAGCAATTCTTTCACTTTCTCACGACTTAATTTCTTTGACACAGAATCATTTATGATACTGGCCAGCTTTTTGTTGATATCTGGTCCAATATCCGTGTCCTCAGTGAAATCTCCAGCGATCTCCTTTAGGAGTTCGTCGTCGCATTCCTCGTGTTGTAACTTGTCTTCTGAGGATTCACTAGATTTGTTTGCCCTTTTGGTTTCCTTGAGCAGTTCATCGATGTTATTTTTAACATCCCATTCTAATGATGAACTGTCTGACATTTCGTCGTCTAGAGTCCCGTCTGAACGGTAAATTTTGTCCTTTAGGGATTCAATTGTGTCTCCCATAGACTTAAGCGTGGTATTCAATTGTGATTGCCCGCTTACCTGCTGTTGGACTAGTGTTTGCACTGACTGCAGCAAGATTGCCATTTGATCTTGGGAATTTTTTTCCTGCAATGATTGACTTGGTTTTTCGTTCAAAACATTTCTGTCAGTAGATGAGGTTCCATCATGCGTTCTAGGGGCTTCTGCAACGGATTCGGTTTCGGCGGGAAATTCTCCATCTTGGATTCTCTTCTTACTACTTTTTGCGCTTATTTTCCCCGTTGAAGGTCGTTTTTTCGCTCTAGCTGGACTTTCTATATTCTCCTCTGACATAGTTTTGCTTTCGAAACTGTAGTTAGTCTCCATAAGTAGAAGATTTCGAAACTTTTTTGCAGAGCTATCCACAACGCTCCCGACAGACGGCTTGCAAGGTCGCTCATGTGGTTTGCTGGTCACGTGCTCAATCTCACGTGATCCCAAAGTATCGATTGGTGAGGTAGAACAACAAGTTGAGAGAAAAGATAACAAACTGTAGAAATATATGTAATGACTAAAACCATGAAAGAAGTAGAGTGATTGCACTTAATTGCTCTAAGATTACGAAATTATCCAAATAAATTTAATTTGAAGTAATTTTAAAAATACAGTTCATGAAAAACTAGACGCACACGTGCGTTCACTCGTGCCTATGCCTGGAGCCCTTTTTAAGAGAGGCTCCAATGACCGGCTCCGTTCGTACTCTTCCCCTAGCCGTTTCACGCATTCTTCACCATTCCGGGAAATAGCTAACCGTAACAAATAACCTTTTTTGAATCGGCTAACTTAAACTAAAAAATATCTTGATTAGTTAGTTTGTCTGTCAACAGCTATTAGTGCCTTTGTCTTTCTATTATCATGCATAGGTATTAGATATCTCCAACATGCAAAAATATACCAGTTTTATATTCAACTTCTTATTTCACTATATATCTCAATTGTTTGCTGTAAAGACTTCTACAACGGCATATTTGACACAATAACAAATCGTGTATTTTTTCGTTCATGTTTCGGATGTTATATATATGAATAAAAGACGTTACGTGACCAAACGCGAAATACAAGGTCAATGGAATCTAGTTTCATGCCATTCTGATATTAAATTAAAATTCACTACAAAAACCTCTCAAGATCTCTTGAATGCTTGAATGAGGAATATAATTGACTTGCTTCTATGTATGTTCGTTTAGCAACATGTAGGATGAGAAATTCGTAGTTTTCCAGCTCATAGGAAATAGTCGTTATCGCGAGGGCCTCGGCTTTCAAGTACTCCATTTAGAGTTCGATATTTGGTCAAAGTATTGGAGATGAAGCTCAAAATAACAGCCCATTCTGAAGCTCATATAAGTATATAGGTATATCTCGAGTTAAAAGCTCCAAATTACATTGTTCTACTGCAGGAAAAGCCTGTCTCTGAAAGCTATTTTCTTTGAAGTCGGCCATCTTGCATTCCTAAAGTTCCTGGCTTGCGTTCGCTGTCGCTTAAAGGTGATGAATGAAGGGCATTGTTTTTACGCTCTTAACCAATCAGAGGTCCCTCAGGACGAACACAGGAAAAAAAAAAAAAAAAAAAAAAACATTTGCAGTTTATAACTCGTTCCCGGCCTAAAGGCCTGGGCACGAGTAATAAACATGAAAGCAAAAGCACACACATGCAAGTGTCAAAATCAAAATTTCAAGCTTTCATGGGGATTCTGCACACCTTGCGTGACATCACCGTGACATTTCACATTTTAAAACAACTAAAACAAGGTCATGCAGTACGCGTCAATCGAGAGGTAGCAAACGTTTCCAAAACACTATACAGACATCCCCAAGGACACACAAAGGCTCCATTCAAGAAAGATAAATTTAATTTTAATATTAAAAATATTTTATTGAATAAAACCCAGTTTACTCACCCAGACTTATTAAAACCTAAGAGTAAGTAAACACGCCGAGGTTTCAAACCTAATCAACAGTGAAATTAATGGCAGGAATGCAAAGAAATATAGGAAACTTTTGTATAATAAAATTGTAAATTTTTAAAATGCTAACTAGCTAATAGCGTAATATAAAACCAACAATCGTCAGTGAGATCGACGAACGCCGTGATCCAAACTACAAATGGTCGCCGAAATTCTCAACAATTACAGAAATCTGCAAAACCATAAATCGAAAAGAGCTTGTGTACATCGCTGAAAACTACATCTGGCTGTGTAGGCAAAATAGCACAAGATTATTTCATTCAAAGCGGTATAAACTCACCGTGTAATCAAGCTCTCAATCGGTTAATAGTAAGCTTAAATTATGCCCATGCTTGCACGGGTGCTCTCAATTCGTTCAGAATGTCTTCGTAAACCCAATGTTTATAAAAAACTTGCAAAAACTTTCACTCAAGCAGAAATATTCATATAATAATCGCAACTATTGACTATGGCAAATGGCAAATATTTCTTAACTGACTTACATCAAACAACTAGCGCTGGGTTTCCTGTCTCTTTCGGGTGATCGTCGTAAACGCCATATTTATCGAAAAATGTGCAACACAGTTCACGTAGATGAAGAGATTGATATAAGAAGAGCAATAATGGATAATGAAAAGACGACATTTCTTGGAGTGAATCATATTTCAGTCATTAAAATCGACTAAAACTGACTAAGTAAACCTCGAGTCAATTCCGAATGCCTGCCGAATACATCACTTCGTGTCAACTTCGGCAAACCCGAATTACACACACGCTTACACACTCGATGACATAGAGGTTACGGCTTGTAACCAAGCCTGTAACCTCAATAAGTTAGAAAAGTGAAAAGGAAAATCACAAAAAAAAAATAAATTTATAAAAAAGCAGACAGTTCAAAAAAAAATGTCAAAACAAATATGTTTTTGGCTTCTTTTTACATGTAAAAGAAGCCAAAGTTCCAGTGTTCCTTAGTTCGGCTGGTAGGGAATGCGCGGCCATGCACAGCAAATGAGCGAACACCATAAGATTCTGTACGATAGGATGGTTTTGCAAGGAGTAAGCCAGAGGTAGATGAACGTGGAGTGCGTGTAGATTGGCGGACCTGTAGCAAATCAGCGAAGTAGGAAGGAGCCATGCCATTTAAAGCCTTGAAAGACAACGTTAGTATTTTGAAATGAATCTTCTTTCCAACAGGAAGCCAGTGCACTGAACTACGCAGTACAGGAGTTATGTGTTCATATTTTTTCGTCCTAGTGGTTATGCGGGCTGCGGAAGTCCAATTAGAAGACTATTGCAGAAATCCAGCTTGGAGGTGACGCCGGAAGGCGTGGATTAGCGTTTTTGTAGACTGTTGATGTAGGTAGTTCCTGATCTTTCCAATATTGCGGATAGATAGCTAGATAGATAGCTTTTATTCATGATTGTAGTTTATGTAATTTTAAAAAAAAGAATGTTAATCAATCGTGTCGCATTTTCTGTATGCATGAAACAAAACAGAATGCGCGCGCATATTTTCAAAAAAAAAAAGACTTCTCTTGCCCACGGTGAATTATCAGGGGAAAAAAAAACCAGAACTCATATCTGAAAAAAACTGGAAAACGTAACGATGTAGCATGGTCTGCCATAGAAACACGCGAGAATTGTAAGAAGACGACAAAAAATATCAGCTAACTCAATGTAATGTGCGTGGTCTGCCATAGAAACACGTGAGAATTGTAAGAGGACGACAAAAATATATTAACTCAACATGCAGTGTGGTACTGCTGGAGCGTTTTAATTCCATTAAAAGTACTATCATTGCATCAAGACGATTTTAATATTCTGTTAAAAAATAATCCATACAGCACCTATGTATACAGAACTAGGAAAATAATATACTTTATTTGAGAATATACCGTAAATAGCAAGACCTTTTCTCACACATTGTTGCTCAATTCGTCAGTGTAGCTCTTGTATTTCAGTTTTTTCATTTCCAATTTTCAGGACATTGCAAAATCATAAGATAAGAGCATATACATTATAATACTATAAATATGACAACGTTGGATAAGTAGTTTATGTACGTTTGACTTCAAGTGCTACCGGATCTGAAGGACTTCAGCTTTCTTTAGCTTCGGGGTCGGTTAATACTTTCAAATCCTACCCAAATGCTACTGGTTTTGGAAATTGTCGCTAAATGATCTTATTATATACCGAAAGTGCTGCATTTCTCTAGAATTGAAGCTCTAATCCGCCGTTAAAAGCGAGGAAAGGAAACGCAAGAGGGAATCGAAGTGGCAGCTTGAGGAAGACAAGTACAAACGTCAGCAAAACGTCAACCAGATAACATCTCCACAGACACCTGGTCGTGATTCATTGCGTGAAACGCATCGTTAATAAGGGGAAATGGAAAAAAGGGAAAAGTAAACTTATTAAATAAACTGACGATTTTTAGGCGTTAGTTTAGACGTGAAATGAAACTAGTTTATGCATTAGCGCTCCAGTGATGTAATTTCTCTAGTGGCCAATTTTCTTTTGGGATTATAATCCATTGTATACGGACGTCAAGAAAAACGGTCCACCCACCCATCCATCCATCCATCCACCCACTATGATACTCATTGCTATTTCAATCTGTTGTAACATTTTGAGAAAAGTCAAAAGTCTTTGACCGAACTAGGAAAAATACCGATCTTCAAAGATGCGATTAATTTTCCTTTGGAATTTTAATCCATTGTATGCGTACGTCAAGAAAAACGGTCCACCCACCCACTTCTTCTATGTATGCTCATTTCGAGCTGTTGTAACATTTTGGGAAAAGTCAAAGTCAGGAAAATAGTGAACTTCAAAGATGCGATTACTTCACTGAGTGTGTTCAAATTATCAGGGGTTTAGACATGCATAATTAATGGCCAGTGATTTATTAAGAAACGTGTGAGGTAAATCGGTTTGTTGGATATTTTCAGTAGTTTTAATTTTACAGAATATCATCGTTAATTTTGAAAAAAGGCGTTGAGATTCAACAAAAAGGGAGGTTCATTGGAGATTGAACAGATTGAAGTTTGTGGTTTCAATTTTTTTTGACATGGAAAAGCACGTACATTAATAAACTCGAACACCATGTCTACATTTTGCGTCTATCGTATCAAAATTCAGAGTTTGTTCCTGTATGTCCAATGATTTCAGATCGTGATTATCTACGATATGAAACAGTTTTGTGAAAGACCAACGTAAAACTGACCGAGTCTTACTGTTCCTGCAAATATTGGACCAGCTTTAATGGAAGTAATCACTGAATCATTCACTTAAATCAGACAATCTGACCAACGTTTTGGTCACAAGCTAAAAGGCCATCAAGTGAGTTTTAGCATACAGACGCACGATCAACCAATCAGAGCCTTCGAAACGTTGTCGCAGTTTTTAAGCTCCAGAGATTTTGCTGCTTGGGAATATATAAGGCTGTTATCTTTCGTGATTCCATCATTCGTGCCTTTGTCGTTACTCACTACAGAATGCGAATTTCAAGACGATGTCGAAGCGAAGAAGTACATAACGTTGACTGTGGAACTGCAGCAGATGAGTTCAAAATATGGACATCCCAAATCGATGGAATTGTACGAATTGTACGAATTTAACGCCAAACAAGAAACTATTTCTCGCTGTGGGAATTTTCGAGGTGATTATTTGCGTACTTGGCTCTTCTGGGAATGCTCTAACATGCTTCGTAGTGATGAGAAGCAGGAAGTTACACAGTGCTACATACTTTTTCGTCCTTTCGTTGTCAATGGCTGACTTCTTAATCACTTCAATCCTTGTTCCCGTCAGAGCAGCCGAACATTTGGCAGTCTACCGCCAAACACAATCTCCTTCAAAAGATTTACTTAACGTTGCTGTATTCATTGGTAGAGCCACTATTTTAGCATCGTTGTCTAGTCTGTCTGCTTTGAGTATTGACCGCTATCTAGCTCTTCGATTCCCAATCAAATACAGAGCGAACATGAGTTATAATTTCACACGAACATTAGTGGTTATTGTCTGCATGTGGGCGTTGTCTTTGCTGTTTACTTCGGTCCCTTTAATACCTGGAGTAAGCGGTCGGCAAGGACTTTTCATTTTTACTGTGTTAGTGGTTCTCATGACATTTATCATGATCGCCAGTAGCTGGAGGGTTTTTAGGTTACTAAAACAACTATCTTTAAGATTAAAACACTTTAAGCTGACAGTTCCTTCATCTCCGCTATCGCCTGGTCCTTTTTCCGGCCAAAACCAAACCAATCAACCTTTCAACGAATTAGACAGCTCACCAAGAATCGAAAGACCACGGGCAATAAGTATGACTACTCCTTTTGAGACTAACGGTGATTTTGGAGTAAAAACCTCACCGGTGTTTGAAAATAAAGCTTTTAATCCTGAAGACATTCAACCAGTGAGACTTTTGAACGTTATTCCAATCGAAAACCTTCAAAATGGAGACAAATTCCGACCAAGTAGACGCACAACGACACGAGATCGTACACTTACATTCAGTAGTACAAGCAGTGGACATTTAAGTACGCGTTTAAATAGGTCAGCGGTTTCACCTAGCCCTATAAGACGATCTGCGATGGTGCGTCAGTTAGCTGATGGATATATAGCCAAGACTATAGTAATCATTATCGGCACTTTTTTCGTATGTGTTTATCCACGTATCGTCTTGATTGTTTATCACTTTAATGTAGCAGAGACTCCGCAATCTTATATCTGTCGATTGTGGTTGAAAGTGTTACTTTATACAAATTCGGTTATTAATCCAGTGCTGTATGCCTGGAGGTTTAGAGACTTTAGAAGAGAGTTTCTTAATCTTCTGAAAAGTTTGAAAAGAAGAGTTTGTAAATATTGAGTTGTAAAGTTGTAATGACATTTGTGATGCAATTAAGTTTATGATTCTGACATTTTGTTTCATCCATGGATAATGGACCATACCACACTACACCACACCACACTACACCGCACCACACCACACTACACCGCACCGCACCGCACCGCACCACACCACACCACACCACAGCGCATCTCACCACACCACAGCGCACCACACCACACCACACCACACCATACCATACCACACCACACCACATCAAACCACACCACACCACACCACAACATATATACCACACCACACCATACCATACCACACCACACCACAACATACCACTGACATCGCATCACGCCACACCACACCACACCATACCACACCATACCATCTATATTTAACCACGTGGCACTTACAAAAAAACACACGTGCAAAACGTGTTAATCTAATTTAATTTTCGTTAATTTAATTAATCTAGTATGTGTGAAAAGATCGATTGGGATTAATTGTAACCAAGAGACCATAATACTAAGAGAGCGAAGCTCAGTATTGATGTCTGTGCCATGTTCGTGGCGGCTAAGGCTATTTTTAGTAACTTCGCCATCGCGCGCGCAAGGCACTTAAACAATAGAATTCAAACGGTCCCTTCCGCGCGCACGCCAAAAAGCAAATTCTATTGGTTGAGGGCCTTGCGCGCGCGACTGGCGAAGTTACTAAAAATAGCCTTAGCCGCCACGAACATGGCACAGACATCAATACTGAGCTTCGCTCTCTTAGTATTATGGTCTCTTGTTGTAACTTATGCTTCAAACCAATTTTAGAAAAGCGTGTAACGTTTTTAATATCTTCCAAAAATTTAAAGATCTTCTACAACTATTGGAAACTAAGTGTATTATATAACTCTGGACTTTCAACTTTCCTTATTTCTCATGTATTTATCATAGTGCCAAGAGGCTTTCACTGCACTGTTCTATTTAGTTTATATTCAATGCCGTTTCCAAATATATAGCACCAATACCCACGATCACTCCAGCTGACTCGATAGCTCATTTGGTAGAGCACTGGACATGTATCCCAGGGTTTGTGAGTTCGAGTCCAACTTGATTCAGGGAATTTTTTTCCCTGTCTCTCGTAGGGCGTGCACCTAGGCACTTCAACATTCCTTATTTCTCATATAGAGGCTTTGCACCATCACGTGATGGCAGCCATGACAGGAGACACAACAATAGAGTCTAATTCCCCCTGGGAAGCTGAATTTTTTCTCATGTAAACCTGATTAGTCCAGACTAATTGTCCCTGCCTCCTGTCATGGCTGCCGTCACGTGATGGTGCAAAGCCTCTATAGTTTTTTTTACAGTATAATTTTGTAAAACTGGTCCCATTGCGTGAAATCGCAATATTTGTTTTTTCTCTGGGTGCCACTGAACAAAGTTACCACCGTTTGCTGAGTACACTGGACAAAACTGTCCTGGATTGACTTATTATCCTCAATAAAAAGAAAGATATACCAGTAATCGCCTTGTGCATGTTTTAAATGCTATATGAAATTCAACACATTGAAAATTATTTTCATCAAGATTATTCAAAAAGTGTCTGTTACGCCATTTCATAAAGTTTCATAAAAGTATAGCAAAAGTTCGAAAAAATTACGCGCCGCTTTACTGTTTCTCATTCAGTAGAAAGGCTATTGCCATTGCTTTGCGGCCAAACTTTTGAAAACATTTTATATATTTTTTCTCACTTTCAGCCAGAAAAAATTGTCGAAATCGTGTTGTGGAAACGTGAGAACAAAAGATTTCTTTTTTTATGTTTTCAAAAATGTCTCATAAATTAGGAACTTGGCGGATTTCTTGTGAAAATGGCTGATTTTGCTTTGCCTAACTTTTGAAAACATTTAGTTTTTTCTCACTTTTGTTTAGCCAGAAAAAGTTGTCGAAATGGTGTGGTGGAAGCGCGAGAACGAGGATTCATTTTTTTTCGATGTTTTCAAAAATGTCTTAATGCAAAAAGGAACTGATTGTGGGCGAAAATGGCTGATTTTACCACCGAAAGCAAAAGTGAACACGAACGCGTCTATTTTCCTGCCATCTTTGCATGTTTTATTTTGTCATTTTGAAGAGAAAACATTTTCCATGTGTGTATTTTCATGAGTTTTTTTAGCAGTACGTTTGTAATAACACAGTTGTGATATCTTCACTGGTTTTCCTTTTATCAGGAAAATTTTAATTTTAAAAGTCAATCCACAGGAGAGCTTTGTCCAGTGAACTAATTCAGAATATCTTCAGACAAACGTCTAGCTAGGGAAATGGGGGGCTGTAGCCAAGCCAACAAAGTGTTCACTATGTTGAAAACTCGGCCTCTGGCTGTACGCGTAATATAATAGTTGCTTGGCATGGTACCATTTTGCTTCGAGCAGTTACTGTATTTTGACTAGTTTAGCTTCCTGTGACGGGTGAGATTAAACTTAACACTTGTGATATGGCTAAAATTGTATAATTGGGCATTTGCGTGAATGAAAGAGGAAATTCAATTTTTTTGAATGTATAGATATAGGAATTAAAATCAATCGATTTTAAATAGTATTGTTTTAAGGAAAATCAATAATTTTAATTTTAGCAAATGTTCCTACTAGAGGTAGGAAACATGTTGTACCGTACTAGCATAGGATTTTTTTAAATAAATCCTTCTCCCGAAAAGCTCGAAGGAAAAATGTCAACCTCGTTTTTTTTCAAAAGAAAAAAAAAAAAAGAGCGAGAAGAGAAGGCCCTGGGAATGAGGTTGGAAAAACGTAGGATTTTTCCTTTGAGATTTCGTGAAAGGGCTTTAAAAATACCCAACGAAAAAAGAAATGAAATCAAAGGGGGAAAAAAAAAAGAAAAAAAAAGACAGCCAAGAAAGAAAAATTGCCGTAGGCAAGACTCGAACCCCTTACCAAAAGTAAATTAGTATGCTAATTTCATGTAAAACCTAAAAATCGGACCATGCATCCAGACAAATCGCTGAATCATCGCATGTTACGTATAGGATGGAGATTTCGGCCCCATCCGCGCTATCCGGTAGAACGCAGCAAGCTTCGCAGTCAAAGAGGGAGGAAACAGTCGGATCCTAGGCCGTAAATGACTGAACCTTACCACTAGGCTAACTGGTCTACTAAGGGATTTGGAGAACAAAATAACCTAGTGTATCCTATGAATGGACTATTGTTTATTGTTGTGTAAATTAATTACATGCTTCGGTGGCGTAACGTGAAAGACCATGGAGTTTGAAGCAGATGAGCCGGGTTCGAATCCCCCGTAAAGCGGTTCTTTTTTGTTTCTTTGTTTCTCTTTTTTTGCAATATTCATTTATTTATTCATTCGTTCGCTCGTTCGTTCGTTCGTTCGTTCGCATTTAAAGTCTGGTTCCGTTACGTTCTCTACTCTAAGTTAGCTGATTAAAGCCGCATATAATCATATAACGATGATATGCGTGCTATTGAGCTGGTTTGTATTAAACAGCCTCAGTTGAAAGCAGCTATTAGTTTCAGATATTAGTTACATTCTCGAAACACTGAAAAAGGAGTGCCTTTAGTGTTTCAGATTACAGTCAGGAATATGCCAGAAGAAAGGAGGGAGGGAGGCAGAAGGATGCGAAAAAGCATATCCTGTCGAGTGGCAATTTATTTTTCTCGTATTTTGTATGAAATCTGTACATGTGTTACACAGGATATTGCCTCGTCTTGTCACCCTTCACTACTGAAAGCTAGCCTAGGGTCAGTGTCTGCTCAGACCCATCGCGCATATTATCATAAAATTTAGAACACAGTATTCCGTAAATTTACTGAAATATCCAAAACCGCCACGTGCCTTAATGAAATAATTTAATTCATTCATTTTCATTATTCATTTTCATTATTTTCTGATCGGGCTTTTGATGTTTCTCATCTCATTTGTATTAGATATTCTTAACATAATCTTAGGCTTTAATGAAGTTGTACAATATTAATGAATTCTTTTAGCGTGCAAAGATGTGCTTGAGCGTGTAACGCTTTGTATATATTTGTTTGATTTGTTTGTTTATTTTTAGTAATTTTTCTGATTGGACAATGGAATTTTAAATTAAATGAAACTAGAAAAGGAAAAAGAGCCATTGAGTGTGTACCAGCAACTGAATGATGGAACTGATAATAGAATAAACAAACAGACAAACGAACAAAAGAATGAACAAACAAGATGAACGAACGAACGAATGAATGAATAATTGAATGAATAGATTAATTAATGAATAGATGAATGAATGAATAAATGAATGGAAAAAATAAATGAATGATTGAAAGAATGAATGAATAAATGAATGAATGAATGAATGAATGAATGGGTGAATGAATGAATGAATGAAAATATACAATGTGGAACTTTGTTGACCCACAATAGTTTATATGCCCGTTGCTAATCATTTGTTTTTTAGTGTGTGTGTTACCAATCATTAATGCACGGTTACCAATCATTAATGCACGGTTAACAATCATTAATGCACGGTTGTTATAGTATTTACTCCACAATGTCTGCTTTACGTCTATTTCATGACAAATCATGGCAACCAGCCAGCAACAAGACCATGCCTGATAGCCACGGGGGAAATGTCACATTCCTTATTGAATATCCTCCCTTTCTACGTCATCAGTTCAACTGCGATCCACTTCGTTTTCGAGTAACATAATACACATGATCTATTTGTGCGTGTCTTATCAATAAGCCTAAGACGACATTGTGGGGATATTCGCTTCAACTTAAGGTAAGAGAAATCAATAGTTATGATCCAAATATTAAGGGAATTTCATGCCGCAAGTTCTAGGGAAGATGTGCTTTGTTTTATGCATGTTGATTAAGTCTAAATACGTGATTTAAACTTAAAAGTTCCATTTTGTTGTGAGTATAACTGTGTAAAGGGCAACAAGGGCTAGCAGTCAAAGAAACTGTTTCGTTTTCCCAATGAACGCGATTTTTGTTCGTCGTTTTTGGCACATGAATTAACCGTACGCTACTCAAATAAGCGTCAATACTAAACAACACTTATGACGATATACATTATACATTTGCCTGATAACATTTGATCCGTGACTGCAATGTATCACAGGATTTGCCTTGGATTTTGGTTGAAAATGAAAATTTTCTTTTTGTTTTCGCTTTCGCGAGTTTATTGTAATGCCGTATGTTATTCCAGTATAGAAAGCGAAAAATAAAAGCTTTTATGCTGGACAAAATGCTATAGTCACGTCCATCACGAATTCTTTAAAATATTAAAGGACTTAAAGTACACTTGGATGTGTCTGTCAGATGCAGAGGTATTCATTCTAGTATTGTATCATCTTTTCATTTGCTACTAGAGATAATGATAAAGCTATGGCTTTTAGTATATGAGCTTTTTCGTCCGTGAAAACTGTGAAACCGTCATCAAAGAAGAAACCTATTTGACAGACGTCACACAATTATCTTTATTGCCCAGTGACTAGGTTCCCAGCTATTACAACTTCCTGTTAAACTACTTCCTCAAACATTTCTTTTTGCTTGGGGAATTCCGCGTTACGAGCGTAAAAACTCGGCTGCCAGAACGTAAGCGATCAAGAAATGGAAATAGTCTGTTTCTATGGCTACAATTAATGAGCGTATTATAAGACTATTAATCAGCCAAAAATGTAAAGACTTTGTCTAATTGTTTTGTTTAATTTTCAATTTTTTAAACTTGCTTTTCGATAAGTGTTGACTTAGACAAACTCCTCCATAGATTGCGATATATTTGATAGCCCTGATTTAAAGGGGTACTGGGATGAGAATAAATTAAAATTTGAAATGACTTGAAACTTAGTAAAACCTATCTGTACGACTTCCAATAATCACCAAAAGCAACATTTTCTTTACATTCAAACGAGACGAATAGAGATTGTCAAGTATTTTAGCATTTAAGTTATGAGTAAATGACGTCATTTACTCAACCCTATTGTTCTTTTGGACTTAATGTCAAAATTTCTCTTTGAAAATGAGCTTGAAATGCAGATTTTTGGGCAGAGGTTAGCTAATTATTTAACTACATTTATCTTCAGATAGAAATACACAGTTTCCAATTTTCATCGATTTTCATCCAAGCGCGCCTTTAAAGGTCATAATGGTGCACTACCAATTGAACACGAGATGCAGATATGTTTGTATCATAAGTAGTCGCTGTTCAAAGCGACCTCAATGACGTCAGTTTTGAAAACATTCAATACTCGCCCTGAAATTCATGTTCCAAGACAAGGCGGCTTGCTGGATAATTTTACCTAATTTTCCATATTTTTCCTAAACTTTTAAACCATCAATAAAATGCAACAAATGTGACAAAAAGGCCTCCAAATTTAACTTTTTTTCCGATAAATATATCTGCACTATTTCACTGACAACTTCTCATGAGTGATGTTGATGTCAAGTGCTGGATCAATCGAGGCATGTAAAATTCCTTGTAAAATTCTAGAGTTTTTTAAAATACAAATTTTGCAAGTACGAGTACATTATTTTTATGTATCAATTTTTGGATTACGTGTTAATACAAAAGAAATATCAAAGAAAGGAATGACATAGTACATACTAGAGATGGAGGGTGGGTACAGTGACGCACACTGAAATGGGGAGACCTGAGGTCAATTCCAGAACGTTTTTCCTATCCCATCATTATATGAGTTTCATGTAACTGTAACATGTAATGGCATAGGCTGGCATATCGTTTAGGTGAAGATAAAGATGACACCGTACACGAAACTGGTTCATTGGTTGTTAATGATTATTCTGAAAACACTTTTAAAGAGCCAGCAATCTCTGGATGAAATAGATTAATAGATTTTCCTTCCTTCCTTCCTTCCTTCCTTCCTTCCTTCCTTCCTTCCTTCCTTCCTTCCTTCCTTCCTTCCTTCCTTCCTTCCTTCCTTCCTTCCTTCCTTCCTTCCTTCCTTCCTTCCTTCCTTCCTTCCTTCCTTCCTTCCTTCCTTCCTTCCTTCCTTCCTTCCTTCCTTCCTTCCTTCCTTCCTTCCTTCCTTCCTCAGTTCCTATCTTTCTTTCTTTCTTCCTTCCTTCCTTCCTTCCTTCCTTCCTTCCTATCTTTCTTTCTTTCTTTCTTTCTTTCTTTCTTTCCTTCTTTCTTTCTTTCTTTCTTTCTGTCTGTCTGTCTGTCTGTCTTTCTTTCTTTCTTTCTTTCTTTCTAGATCTTTCTTTCTAGATCTTTCTTTCTTTCTTTCTTTCTTTCTTTCTATCTATCTTTCTTCTAATTCTTTCTTTCTTTCTTTCTTTCTACCTCCCTCCCTCCCTTCCTTCCTTTTTTCATTCATTTCTAATTTTTATTTTTACTGTGAACGTTTGCATGTCAGGTTTCTTCACTGTGTCTCTGAATTAATTCGAGTCATTCACCGAAAACATGAAGTACTGGGCAGCACTTATCGCCGTTTTTCTATTTACAAGTAATGCAAGCTCAAAAGGTACTCAAAATTATTCCCCATTTGAATTGTTTATTGTTCAATTGTTATCCTTCTGGAATGGGTTCAAGTGTCTTTTCAACAGCTCCTAAATGGTTTAGGATTTCTGCAGATTTATTAGGCTGGGAAAGGGAAGGGCGGTGGGAGGCCAGGGGAGGCATAGCTTTCACTGTGACCAATGGTTGAACAATTGTTTCAAAGGCATTTTCCCTTAGTTTCAATTTTGTAACCCCTTCAGGTCAGGAATCCCAAATCTGTAGATCTTTTGCATAAAGAACAATAGAAAGTACTACCGTTTTTATATTGCAAGGACCATTACTTAATCATACTGAGATACATCCTTAGCCTTACTCTGGCTTTATTAAGTCAGAGCGACGCCCTCTCGGTCGGTTAGCACTTTAATTTCGATCTCTCATTTGCCAACACATACTTCCATAAAAGCCCAAACACACGATACAACGTTTCCTATGGTAAATTTTGTAAACTTTGCGCGCATCAACAAGTACTTTTACAATGTGTGTCCAGCGACATCGCGGCAAAACGACTGAGCATGCGCGAAATTTCGCGGGCTTACGTGCGTCTTTATCACAAAAATCGGTTCATGCGTGGTACATTTTGCCGCGGTAACGTGCCCATCTACGGACCGTCCCGGGGTGTGTCCTACGCGCAACTGCTGTGGTTGGACAAGTTGAAAAGTTTCATCGTACATTTTTTAGGCTTCAACTCTTCTAACTCTACTACATAACACTATAGAACCTTTGCATAATTGAATTGTGCCATTGTTTAGCTGAGTCAAAGTGAGGCTAGGGATGTATCTGCATATGATTAGTAGTATTATGCAAAGGGTCTATTTTCGTTAGCTTTCCTCAACTCCATCTTCCTCTTATCTTCACAGTCCGTCATACAAGTAAGTGCTCACATACTTTGACCAATCAGAAAGGTTCATTCAGCACACCTCATATTCTCAGTCAAGTTGGATTCTATCCTAATAACGCTTATTGCAAATGGAATATCACCATACCACGTGATGGTAACGTCACTATTACTTTTAATACGTTCTATACCGAAGCCTGGTAAGTAATTATAGAGAACATCTAAGCAGATGTCAAAGTTAACCCCAGGAGGGTGGAGGAGAGGGGGATTGTCACATACAAAGAGTTCAAAGGGCGTGGATTTGATTCAAAGAGCTACGAATATAAATTTAATCAAAATCCCCAGAGTTTAAAAACAAATTTCAAATATACAAAAATGGCTTTTTCTCCTGAAGGGCAATTGACGGGCCATGAAAAATTATTCTTCATTCTTTTATTATGTTTTTAAATATTATTTAACGAGGATCTTTTGGGGATTTCCTCTTGTTCATGCTAAAATATTGCTGTTATTTTAAATTATGGCCCGTCAAATTTTGATAGCTTTGCTTTGAAGTAAGGCTTATGTCGAAATTCAAGTGCGCACGCGTTCGCCACATTACCACAGGAAGCCCAACCTGATAGCTTTGCTTTGAAGTGGGGCTTACGTCGAAATTCAAGTGCGCACGCTCATTTGAGAATAAGGGCTATATATACACTAGAACCCCATACCTCTAACTCTTTTTACTCGAACCCCCGCTATCTCGAACACCAACCCATTTCCCTTGAGTCATTTATTCCGTCAATTTCTATCGGTTATCTCGAACCCCCGCTATCTCGAACACAAATCCATTTCCCTTGAGTCATTTTTTCAGTCAATTACTATCGGTTATCTCGAGCCCCCACTATCTCGAACACAAACCCATTTCCCTTGAGTCATTTATTCAGTCAATTACTATTGGTTATCTCGAACCCCCGCTATCTCGAACACAAACCCATTTCCCTTGAGTCATTTTTTCAGTCAATTACTATTGGTTATCTCGAACCCCCGCTATCTTGAACACAAACCCATTTCCCTTGAGTCATTTATTCAGTCAATTTCTATTGGTTATCTCGAACCCCCGCTATCTCGAACAATAATTAGCTTCTCCTGGGAGTTCGGGTTAGTGGGGTTCCACTGTACCTATTCTCATCATCAACATAAAGTCGGTTCGACCGACCAACACCACAGACGGCCAAACATGCGAGTGTAGGGAAATGTAAGCTTTCAAATTCCTATCCTATGTTCGAACTCATGCCCTCTTCGTTTAAGGGTTTAACTGACCTTCGCCACGGGGGAACCTTTAAAAGGCGCATCACACAACGTTAAGTCTCGCTTGCAGCGCCGTGTTTAGTCTCGCAACACAATGCTCCTTCGAGACTAAAAAACATATTGTTAACCCTAAATCGAGTTGTGTATGTTTACCTGTTTTATTAACAGCTGTGATCACGTCACTTTATTCGACGAACATGGCAAAGTGATTGCTCAATACAGCGGGAGAAAGCCCAAGTTTGACGTCACTATTACGTACAATCAAGCTCACAGGGTTGACATTGTCTTTAAGTCTGATGGGTCATTATCTGCAGGTGGATTTGAAGCTCATTATGTCATACATGGTCAGCCTGGTCAAGCTGGTAAGAATGGATTAAAGAAAAGTAAGGGAAAAACGAGGGACAGAAAGGAAGGGAGGAAGGGAGCAAGGAAGGAAGGAAGGAAGGAAGGAAGGGAGGGAGGGAGGGAGGGAGGGAGGGAGGGAGGGAGGGAGGGAGGGAGGGAGGGAGGGAAGAAGGAAGAAAAGAAGGAAGGAAGAAAGGAAGGAAGGAAGGAAGGAAGAAAAAAGTGTAGTAACGAAGGAAGAAAGTAGGAAAGAATGGAAGAATGTAAGAAAGGAAGAAATCAAAAAAAAAAAAAAAATGGAGAAAAAGTGGAAGTAGGAATAGAAAGAAAGGTATGTAGGAAGATCGGAGAGATCGATGAAAAGATGGCGGGAAGCCTAGTGTTGAAATACTGATATAATAGAATTTAAATGTCAGATATTAATTCAAGCTCATTCTCGTTTCCATCACACTAAGATCGTCATTAACATTGTCTTGTTTTCAGTTCCTACGGTAATACCTACTACCCCAACAACTCAAGTTCCACCATTGAGTGGAGAAGACTCGCTGATGGAGTAAGTATGTCTACTATTAGCAATTTTATCATAATTGGTATATTACGCGCGCTCTGATTGGTCGAGAACCGTGTGTGATTACATTACACACGTATAGATGACGACATTGAATCTTGCACGCGCTTTCATTGGTTGAATTGTTTCGATGAATATGATGTAAAACAAATAGTTCTATTTTTCTGTGGAATGATGTCTGTGTATGTTGCTTTGTTTTCACCACATTTTGACGTCATCTGTGCATCTGTTAGAGTACAGACACACCAAAAAACATAACGACTTTTAGCGCAATTTTGGCTTTGGCAACTCATTACGATTTTGTTGTTCGATGTAAACGACTAGTAGTCGGAACGCAAAATTACGAATTTGATCCAACGTTACGCGAAAAACCGTCTTTGTTGCAAATTTTTATCAGGTCAGCCGGCTATATTTACTTTCACCCAAACAAAAACAATTATCCATAGAATCTATCACCAAAATTTAAGAATATAATGTGTTGTTCTTAAGAGTATTCAGTTATGATAAATATTGTGCGTTCTTTTTTAGAGCGTTTCTGAAAATATCTAGTTCGTTAACGAGAGTCATCAATTCAGTCCTTGATTCCGTAAGTATATTTACGCCATTCCGTAACTGACATCAGTGTTGATACGGTAACGTAGCTAAATGTAATTTACAACTGTGCTGTTGTTGATACGTAGCGAATACTGTCTTGACGTATAGTGGTAACTTAACACTGTGATTGTACCGTAACAGTACCTTCAGTTACGTAAATATTGTCGGTAAACCGCAAGGCTATAATTAATTACGCCCGTCTTGAATTAACGCGGACTTTCATTGAACCGTAGTTGTTACGTAACGCGTACCTAAACTGTTCAAATGATTATTTAGTGAGTTTCTTGAATGGGTGGCGTAATGTCTGAGTGCTTACGCTATTGTCCGCGGTTTCTAGTCAATTAAGCTTATGTGGGTTATGAATAATGCTGCATTCACACCAACCAGTTAAACTAGTTTAAAAGTGGTTTTGCTAAACAAGGTTAAAAAATAGTTGCTCATAACATGCGCACCTTACCACTACTGAGAGGTGAAAACTTGTATGATTTACATATCATGCCAAGGTTGTTTGGAATTTGTCTTGTAAAAGTAAGACGACAGGGTTATCAACAAACTGGAAAAATCAAAACCTGGTTTAATTTAATTAGTTATTTTCTTCCTTGCCACGAGGGCTCTTGCTTCTCTTACGATCACTCTCAATGATTTAAAAGAATGTTCACTTGAAATAGGCATGCGCTGACTACGTTTTTAGTCTAGCTAGCAAGGGCCTTTTAAAGAAAATGCGCGCTTTCCCTTCTCCCGTCCGCCTTGTAGAGAGTCTGACTACGTATGCTAATATATTTTAGTCACAGATTAATTGGCTCTTTAACTAATAGCTACCTTGTTATCTCATTGACTTTAGCCGCTCATTCAAAATTCAAGACAAGCTGAAACTTTTAGAAGTAAGTGCTACATCACATTAGAGCACAGCCGTACCGTGGCTGTGTCAGTGCCGTGTTGAGTATAAAAACATTCAAAATTCCTGCCGTAACCGTGCCGTGACCGTGCGGTGCTGTTTTCACAGTCATGCGAAATCTTCTCTATATCTAAAGTACATGATATCGAGGGGATATTTTAACAATGGCGACATGGTATCTCCTGAGCCAAGCATCCTGACTTGAGCTTTTCTGTTCCAAACATTACCGGACCTCTTCTTCACCATCTTCTCCACCATTTTCTCCACCAAATTCATTGGGACGCAAGTTCTGTTTTCCTCCCAACTCTCGCAATCGTTGTAATTTTCAGTACTACATCTCGTGGTGACATTCATTGGAATAAATAGACATAAATAGCCACTCTATACCCAGCACATTATCAGGCTTTACAAACAACCTTTTTGTCGTATTCATGACTATGATCAGTCGTATCGTGCAATGAAACTCAAGCTTGTCCTTGGATTTGCGCTATAGTCTGAAATCACATACAAAACTCGCTTCCACGATCATGTTCCTGAATTGACGCACCAAAAAGACCCTTGGAAACCAAACCGGTTGACGAACTTTTGTGCTTTTACTCATGATAAAACGTGTTGTTTGGTTTAGGTGAGATATATCAAGCTCTTCAAAGCCTTGGGACACTGAAACGCGTCACGTCGTCTGCTTTAACTAAAGACGAAAATGATCAAATTAACTTGGCTCTGAAACATCTAAACTTGAAAGCAAAGACTGCAATCAAGAAATTACAACGTAAGTCAAACGACTAATACTCTTCTCTCTGTGGTTTATCTTTCTTCTTGGTGCACTGCCTTATGATCCACGTCAAGTTACCTTCTCTATTGAGAGTGGTAACTGCTTGCAAAGCTGATGTTAATTTTTAATTTTTTTAGAGTTTGTTTGAGAGTTGGGACTCCTGTGTGAAAATTTTGAACGCGTGAGAAATGGTGTTGAGTACAAATGGAAACTGAGAACGAATACTTTAGTGGGATATCCTAGCCTCTAAAGTAGATGAATCCCCTTATACTTTTCACTATTTTGCTAACGCAATAAATGTTAATAATTGTAAAAATGATTTATACGAAGAAGTTGGTGTTTTAAGTATGAAACATGCGTCACGGACGGCTGATCTGCAACATGGAATTGCATTTGAGTGCGACGAAAGTAGTACAGTGTAGTTCAGATTTGCCGGCATGGTTTCATGTTTTGTTGTTGTTGTTGTTGTTGTTGTTGTTAGTGGGGGTAGTGGTGGTGGTAGTGGTGGTGGCCATGGGTGGTGGTGGCAGTGGTGGTGGTGCTGGTGGTGCTGGTGTTGTTGTTGTTGTTGTTGTTGTTGTTGTTGTTGTTGTTGGTGTTGTTGGTGTTGGTGGTGGTGGTAGTGATGGTGTTGTTGTTGTTGTTGGTAGTGGTGGTGGTTATTCTTTCGCGGTAACTAAACGAAATGTTATCTCGTTTTCGTAGCCAAGTTGAGCCCCGCGGTGTGCAAGTTACCCAGGAAGGCTGGTCCATGCCGTGCTGCAATGAAGAGATATTACTATGATGGTAGACGTTGCAAATGGTTTTATTACGGTGGTTGCCAAGGAAACGCTAACAACTTTTTAAAATTAAATGACTGCAGGAAGATCTGCGAATCATCAAGATGTAAGCTGAATAGTTATCATGCGCTATTGTATATAAATGGACGTTTAGCAGGCAGGAAAAATAGAATATAATTATCAGTGCATATTGTACTTTTTTAGATGTATTTTGACATACGAGGAACGTGTGCGTAGAATAATATGACGCATATGTTTTCCAGTGCAAGTATGTAACAAATGGATTCCTTTTTTGCCGTGCGTCTATACTCTAATAGATGCACAGATGACGTCAAAATGTTGTGAGAACAATATTCACGATACTCGACTTCGTCTCGTGGTGTACTTTTTGTTCTTACCATATTTTGACGTCATCTAGCTGTGCATCTATCAGATGTACAGATTTCAAAAAGTGATGAGATCAAAAAATATTCCTGCACGAGACCAAGTCGTGACTGTTATTAATTCTCATCACATGCACTCTTACGTCTTCTGCAGTGGCGGATCCAGGGGGGTTCGAAGGGGACCACGGAACCCCCTTTGAAGGTTTTAAGCCGTTTTTTTTGTCAAACATCGACCAAAGAATAGAGTATTATACAGAGCTGGGTTTAAGAAACGGAACCCCCCCTTGGAAAATTCCTGGATCCGCTACTGTTTTGTAGTATATATTAAGTACACTATCCGTAATAACCATTCTATCTATGCTTTTATTTCAGTGTGTCCTCCCGGTGTTCGAGTTTTTAATTGCTTTGTTGACCCCTGTCACCAGCGCTCGTGTCCAGCTTACATTGTCACGGGACGATGTGTGTCAAACTACTGTGGAGGGTGCAATGCTGTGTACTACGACCAACACAATCTTATTATCCCAAATAACCGATGCCGTTGCTCAAGTAATGAAAAACCCGTAAAATGTGCTGTAGACCCCTGTCTAAATGCAGCTTGTCCATCACACCCAGACGCAAAATGCAGAGCGCGTAGATGTGATAAGTGTACAGCTGAGTTTGTTTTATCGAATGGTACTATTATCCAGAAATGTTAGAGAGTTAATACCAAATGAATTCTCGAGCTCCAATTTTGATTATTTTTAGGGCGTATTCGGTTGGCCCTAATCCGGAAGAAGAATACACGGAATGGTTACTTAGAGTCACTTATTACAGTAAATTAAAAGTTACTGATTGCTTCTTATTCCGTTATTATTATAAAACAAAAAGGTTTTTGTTCATTTTCTTGTGGAAAATTACCACTCTTCTTCTTCCGAGTTGAGCCCTCCTCCTTCTATGAAGATTCTTGTGAGGACTCTGTAGCGATTTAGGCACGTGATTCAGTGTATTCTCATTCCGGAATACGAATCCTTAATTATCGAATGTGTATCAATATAATCATTTTTTGTTACAAACCCATTACATCTAAGGGCCTGTTCACATGAGAGAAGGTGCCTCTATGTTGTAGGAATAACTCTTTAGTTTTGTGTCCCCCAGTGAAAAGAAAACAAAAGAGTTATCCCTACTACATAGGGGCATCCTCTCTCATGTTTACGGGCCCTAATTCCAATCTAATGTTAATACATTAGCATTGTTGTATTGGATCGGGATTAGCTGTAAGGTTATAATGATCTTAGAAAAGTGAGTTTTCAGTTCGAAGACGTTAGGGTAATTGTGATTACTTTGAAAACAACTTTTACTATTGCTAATTTGTGTAGTAATGTTTTATAATGTAGGCGTATATTCAGTGCCGGGGGGGGGGGGGGGGGCTCCGATCGTAAATGGACGGGGATGCTCGTCGTACCTTTTAGGGGTCAAAATCTGCAATCTGGTACCTTTTAGGGTGTCTCAGACTTAAGTGGACTACCAGAGACATAGCTGGTACCTTTTAGGGACTGTTTTGGGGTAAATAAACTACCTAAAATAAGCATGAAAGGGACGATTTCGATGATCTTAATTGAATCTTCAAAGCACATCGATAACAAATGTTTCATTACTTTAATTCTTTATTATTGTTTTTGAATTGGTACCTTTTAGGGGTAGAAATGAATTGTTGCCACTCCCACTCAGGTACCTTTTAGGGGTCATTTTCAAAATTTCCGACGAGCATCCCCGTCCTCTTATATATAGGAGTCCCCCCCCGGGATTCAGTGACATTTTGTTGCATGATACAGTAGCATCATATACCCATGTTCGTCCGAACTCTAAAGTGCATGCAAATAAAATTTCATTCTAGATGTAATATACACTTTCACTGTTTTCCAATGTGCAGGCAAAATACGCATTCCGTCGCGCGCGCTCGTTTAAGGATAAAAAGAATTAATAAGCACACACACATTGTAAGCGGTTTCCCATTGTCTGTACTCATATTGGCAATGGATTTGATGTCACAAAATGTTCAAAACTTTGCAGTGAAGCCATTCGCTGCGCTTTTCGTTCTTGGTTTGAACATTTTGTGACGTCATCAAAAAATCTATTATATATAAAAGTACAGATAATGGAAAGCCGCTTGCGATTTGCTAAATTCCAGGCAATATTTTGAAGGCACTGTGCTAAACAAAGTACTCAATCCTTGGAAGCCGTTTTAGGTGTCGGTCGCAATTCAACGAGAAAACGTTAGGAGTTATGTGAGATCCAGATGTAAACACGGCTGTGAGGGAGACTAGGTGTAAACACCTAACTCGATTAAGGGGTCAGTGAACAAGCACTACTTTAATTTTTCTCGATAGCTGGAAAACTTGGAATACAACAAGCTAAAGGAAATCATTCGCACACTAACAGGATTCGAGTTCTCTCAAGAAACTGAAGTTCTAATTATCAAGAATGAGGACAAGATTATGAAATATTGTTCTGAAATGAATGACAATATACAGGTCACGTGGAATGGAAATGACTTCAAGCCGGTTCTATTTTCAGCCATGGACCAGAAAGGAAGTGAGAAGAGCTCGACCGGCGACTTAGTGAAAATTTTCACCGGCGTTTGATCTTTCATGGCTGCCATCTTTGGCATTTTTGAATGTCCGTGAGATGATACTGTCAGCCTATTTTCTCTTCAAAAATATTGGTCATTTGTATATTGGTAATCTATAATAGCTTTGTAAACAAATGCGGTCATGGATTGTAAACCAATTTCAAAGATACCGTCAGCGTACTTTGTCAATATTTGTCACCATTTTTGGACCACAAAATGTTAAACTAAGTGCTGCTTAATTTCAAATGTAACTAAAATCTAGTAACAGCGCTTGTAGTCAATAGAGACAATTTTGTATGACTGGGAAAACGGCACGGTCACCGCACTGTATTTCGAATCGGTTTTTATAGAGTAGATTTCGTATGACTGTGAAAACGGCACCGCACGGTCACGGGCACAGAGTGTGTCATTCACGTAAGGATTTGTACTCGCTTAGAGTCGCTTTTCGTATGAGTGGGAAACTTACCGCACCGTCTTGACCGTGACCGTGTCAGTGCCGTAATGTCTATAAAAACATTCGAAATTCATGCCGTAACCGTATCGTATCGTAACCGTACAGTGTTCCCACTCATACGAAAACGTCTCTAACATTCCTTGAGGTGTTTGTGTACTGACTAAGTTAAGCTAGTTATGAGTTACAGTTACGGCAGGAATTTCGAATGTTTTATATATAGACATCACGGCACTGACACGGTCACGGCACGGCGCGGTCCGTTTCACACTCATACGAAATCTGCTCTAGACATTACGGTACTGACACGGTCACGGTACGGCGCGGTAAGTTTCCTACTCATACGAAAAAACCGCTCTATAAAATTTGGATATGTTGCGGAAGTTTCATATTCTTGGTAATATAAAGTCGTACAGGCGCAATGAAGAAGATCGACATGCTTCAAAGGCAGTGCAGATTTTGTATTATTCTCGTTATTACATGTTACAATTCCTGAATTCACTTGCTTGTCGCAAACGCGCTTATTCACGGTTGTTTCTTGCAACATGTTATCAGTAATAATGGTTATGGCTGCTTATTCGAAAAATGTTAAAAATCCAAGCCGTAACATAATCGTCCGAAGGCTTTTACAATGAGATCCTGATTCCACCTTTGAACTAATGCGTTTTACTGCTGAAATGCCTTTCTGTATCAATAAATTATCGTCCTTTTTACGGTGTTACAAGTTTCTATTCATCCCTTGTTATATTTTATACACCGACACAGTCCAAACTAGTTCACTTGCTAGCATGAGACTCCTTTTGTCTGTATCACGATCACGTGACATAACTATCTACAATGGTCATTTGTGAGTGCACACGATGTAAGTTATAGTTGTCAAAGTTGAAGACAAATTATTTTAACTGCAACAGTGTCTTTTACCGCTTTTCCGATCCTTCGCTGCTAAACATGGTGACACAATCCTGGCGTCGACTGTCGCCAAATCTCCAGCTAAACGAGGTCACTATTTTCTGTAAATGGACAAAAGTATTTTCCGAATTTGTAGCTACTAAAATTAACAACTTGATATTATCATGGCGTCGATCGTCGCTGTTCAGTACCGAAACGGAACCGGATTCCTCTGCTGTACATGGGCATCGATTGTACAAACGTTTTCCTGATTGATTTGCCGCGGGCCTTGTACTAAATGGGTAACGTGTACTCTTTGATCACCGAAGCCGAAAATTCAACGACGATATGATGAAGAATACGAAGTTTCTCATGAAGTTTACACATTTTTTACGTATGATGCAAATCTTATAAAACCGGTATGTATGACAAAGTGTAATCTATACGTTAATACAATAATCTGTACTAATCTGTACTAATATCTCTTCATTTATCATAGCACTTTTATCAACGTAGTATCAACGTACGTGTCACGTATCTACGCATCAATATATACGAGAAAAAAAGAATAAAAATATAAAATTTATGCCGATTTTTTCTTCTGCTACAAGAAAGGTGTTTAAGTTCCTGAACTTGCTAATCCAGGTTTATCATAATGACATTTCATATTCTCGAATTCGAAGATTTTATTTCTTAATTGAAACATCAATTTCCTGAGGTCGTCAATCACAAGAGTAAAATATATTGGTCTCGTTTGTACATTTGTGATTTTAAATGCTTGACTTGGTCTCAAACTGCTCTCCCTCTTTCGACGCCATGAAGCGGCTCGAGCACGTTCAATCTTTTGGCAAAAACCGCTGAGCGATAATTTTTTGTACCATAGAATTAAGAGCCACTTCCTTGTTCAACTCCCTAAAAACTCGACCCAGTCTCTTCCGCAATTTCTACCGATTATCAAATATCCAAAAATATTTCTAGGTAGTAAATTTTCCCAAGGTGTTACCATAGTCTAAGAGCCTTACTCTTGAGAAACTTTCAGTGAAAGTATGGGGCCAATATCGAGATTAGTTTCTGACCTTTTAAGGTAGAGTGATTGATATTTTCATGACATGAGAATGTTGAAACTCAAATTAACCACAGAAATACATTGGCTGAGATTGTGGTCACTTTGGCATAAATACAGGACTCCAGTGCTCTCGATTCGTTATAAACACCAAACATCCCCCGTATACTGAAGAAAAGAGAAGAGAAAAGAAGAGAAGAGAAATTGAAATAGAAGGTATTTATACTTAATCCGCTTTCTTAGCATTAAGTGTAGCTAAAGATTATCCAAGGCAGTGGGTTATATGAGTCAAATTATCAAAAGAGTGAAGACGTAGTATTTAGGAAGCAGACCGAGTCGCGCGCAAATAAGACCACAAAACCTGATAACGTTAACCCACTAGTGAAGTTTAAAGCTTGGTTTTTACAGGCGACAGAAGCAGAAGCGGAAGCAACATACGCAAACTCATTGTTGCATTTCTCACCTAGGTGTGAAAAAAGACAATGAACAGTGCTGAGTCTGCGTATGTTGCTTTCGCTTCTGCCTCCGTCGCTCGTAAAAACCAGCCCTAAAAGCCAGAGGCTAAAAGTGATTGTTAATTTCGGTGTACCAGAGGACAATTTCAAAACCCACCAAGTACGAGACTTTAAAGTCCCCATCTCATAGAAAAGGCGTGGCGTTATTGCTTTGCTTACGGTGTGATTTTTAAGTTGACCAGGAATTTTTCCTTATTTTTGCATCTTTCCTCACTTTTCTTTGATATCTTCGCATACTTTGTAGGGAGTGTACAGATGGTCGCTTCGACTAATGTATAAAATGCGCAGGTCCCAGAAAAATCATTTTTTTAAAACTAAATATTACTTTGGACTCACAGCGCACGGTTGATTGAATCCAGAATTTTGAGTGATAGCCTATGTGGCTGGCTGTCAGGGTAGGGCAGGGGAGGAAAGGGGAAGGGGAGGGGAGGGTGGAGGAAGGGAAGTGATAATCTTCTTTCTTTCTTCTTTCCACCATCTCTCCCCTAGAAGTAGCTGCGCAGTCTATTTGAGTGTTGTATTTCTGGGTTTCTTCAGTGGTGTTTTTAGAGATATTTGTGTATGTTTCTTTTTCTCTTACTTTCTTGGTCCGTTTATTTTCAATATAGGCTATTTCAAGCATGATGGTGTTATTTTACTAGCTACAACTACCATGCAGAGTATCTTAAGATTTTATTTATAGATTTTCTCTTATTGGGGAGCAAGGGTGGCCGAGTGGTTAGACCGCTTGCCTCTCACCGCTGTGGTCCCTGGTTCGATACCCGGACGGGGCGCTTCATGTGAGTTGAGTTTGTTAGTTCGTTCTCTCCCTTGCTTCGAGGGTTTTTCTCCGGGTCCTCCGGTTTTCCTTCCTCCATCAAAAACGAACTGGTGAGTCGAGTGATTATTTGCAAAATATTCAAGGTAGAGGTAGTGAGTGTGAGAGTATAGTGTCCCCCAATTAGTGCGCGAGCGCTAGAAGACTAGGACACTTAAATAAACAATTATTTATTTTATTTATTTATTTTTTATTGGGAAAGTAGAACTATCTAAGAAAACGAGCAAAGCATTCTTGACAGGATATAGCACATATAACAATAGTGCAGCTGAACCTGTTACGATAATATAAGATTGATGCGTATACGTACATTCTTGTAAAGAGGACATCTTCCAAACATAACATTATATAGATTATATAAGGCAGTTCAACGCGAGGGAAAATGAACTCGGAAAAATCACCTTCCCGGGTGGTTCACGTTCTAATAGCTTTACAATAGCTCCCATTTTTTCTTTTCCTTTTCATTCCATTCATTTTCTTCTACTTTTCCAGACATGAAGTTCTTTCAAGTTCTTTTGATTTTGGTCTTGAGCTCACACTTGGCTTTAGCCTACCCAGAAACACGCCTTCGCGTAAACGACACAAATAAACAAGGGAAAAACGACAGCGCAGCAGCAGTTGGAGCAATGTCCGACACACTCGCCCACGGCAAGATCTCCATTCCATTGTATATCAGTGAGTCAGCAATTAACACCTCCAATCGATATAGCTATTGTTTCAAGTATCTCTTTGAAGGTAATTAATTTTGCACGTTATTTAATTCTTAAAATTAAATATTTACAAACTCTAAATGACCAAATGAGTTCCCCCAATGCGAATAAGCCACCTGTCTACAAGGTCAGTTTTTGAACCTTTCCCTTCTCTCGAAGTTTCTCTATTTTTGAATAAGTTCCCCCGTCTACTGAATTTCAATTTTTGAATAAGCTCCTCGTCTACTGACAAGACCAAATTTTGAATAAGCCCTTCCTTTCCTCTTACATTTCGCCCCGGTGCGATCATAACCTATATTTAGAAGACATTAAAAAGTTATGACGGAACTTGAGTCGAAGTCAAGAAATGCTTCATGCCACGCCTTTTATAGTTTAGTAATTTTTATAGTTTAGTAATTTTTATAGTGTAGTAATTTTAAGTGTTGTACGTACTCTATAACCAATTTGATAATTTAGTGTAAGCACTCATATTGTTAAAAACCTTGCAATAAGTTAAGCTTCGTTCAGTATGTAAATTTAGCAAGTGTTTCAATTAGATTGGTACATCGTCATTTTTAGCACTTCTTTTGGACAATCAGTAAGTTTCGTAACTAGAAAGTTGATCTAGCTAGGGGAAGTTTCCTTTACAGCAAATGTCAATATCTGTAGCTTTATCCGTTTTCCTAAAATGGAAATATTTTGCTAGTTTAGAGATCCCTACGATAGTTCTCTAACAAAATAATATACTAAATTGTATTGAACACAAATCTAGTGTGTCGAAGGACACGAAGATTTTGTCAAATATGAAAAAAATGCATGTGCGATATATAAAATCTTAAGAAGAAGCCCAATCGTTCAGAGACCATTTTTCAATATGTATCCTTGGGGCTTATTGGTCATTCGGTCATTCGGTATATAATTAGCTTCATTTGGAAAACAAATTGTGGGATGCCCATTTTTGTACCACGAGAAGTAACGAAATACAGAAAATATTGTTGTCGAGCAAACATTCTATTTTCGATTTTCCATCAGAAAATTGTACATAAGTATATATTGGCCTATCACGTTCTATATTGGGAGAGCTGACTTTTACTAACGAATTTTATTACCTTAGTATATTTTCTATCCCCTATGCTATATGTACATTAATATTTAACCGTACAAATTTTCCTAAATGTAGAAAATATGTTTCCTTAAATAGTTTAAAAAGAAGTATTTTAAGAGTAAAGAGGAAAAAATAGATTCGATAAACCATATCTAAAAGTTCCGGGCACCGTTTTCGCTTTCGGTTAGTCACCCGCTATTTTCGGTATTACTTTTGTGCCCAAATCTTTGAGAACAATTCCTTTTATGGGTAGGAGCGTATCAGAAGAATTTGGTTTCTAGTTTAGTATCTAAATTTTTCTTGCTAATGATTTTGGAGTAAAAATATCCTACAAATTTAGCACTTCGAAAAAAGAACCAAGAGCACGAGAAAAAATTGTGCATTCTTGGAAAAATAGAAATGAATAATATCTTGCACTTGATAAGATGTTAATTAACTGATTGGTCTTTTAGTGGGATCGTTAAGAGTTACCCATAGGGAGCCCATCTATTTCTTTTGAAATATACAAAAAAAGCACCAAAATAAATGAAAATTAGCATTAAGAAGTAAATAATGGGCAATATATATTATTTTATTTTTTAATGTTAGGTTTTCATTTATTTTCGTGCTTTTTTGTATTTTCTCAAAAAAGATATGTGGGCTTCCTGTGGTTCACCGAGTCGAAAAAACCCGAGCCCCAATGAGAAAGGGATCTTAAATTCCTAGTGATTTATGATCTAAACACTTGGGGCCCGTTCACATGAAGGCGAGTTGTCCCTGGTAGCGGATAACTCTTTTGCTTTGTGTCCCCCAGGTAAAAGATACCAAGGGAATAATAAGTCAAAAGAAGTAGAGACAAGATTTTTCTAGATTTGGTGGGTACTGGGTCACACCACTCCTCCCCTAGTGGGTACCTTGAAATTGTTGATATTGGCTGCATGTATTTACATTTTCTATGAAAAATACGTTGTTTAGCATGCCTTGGAACATATAGTTCATAAATTACTGCAATCTAAAATTTATTTTTCGAAATATTCAATGACAAAGTTCAGCATTTTACTCTGCTTATAATTTGAGGTTGTGGGTGATGGTTAATACCACCCCATCCCCCTAAATTGGGTACCTCGAGATGACCATTGTTTTGAGCTTATCCCCAAAAGAGTTATATCCCTGCTACCAGGGACAACTCGCCTTCATGTGAACGGTTCCTTACACATTTTTTTCCTTTGTTCTGTAGTTCCTGGTATGAAAAATGGAGTCCAAGGCGGCTGGAAAGTGTTGTTTATTCAAGGTTATGTTGTAATCAAAAACAAAATGTACCTCTTCTATCGATGCGATAAAAATATGTAACTCGTTGTTTGCTTTGCCATCGTTACGGATAACCTTAGTTTTTTTTGCAATACAAGGTATCAAACAAAGGAAGCTCAAAGAACTGAGCTAAAGACTGCTTTTAACGTTTTGTTTTTGAAGAACAATATGCCCACCGATAAGCTTCATAAATGTTAGGACAACCACTGATATACAAGGAAAAATCAAAGCACCTTATTGCAAAGAGACTAAAGAGCACATCCGCTGTTTGTACAACCTAGAAATAATTCGCTGCTAAGCCTGGTTTTCACAATAGACGCAAGCAGAAGCGGAAACAATTAACATACCCAGACTCGATCAGTGTTACATTTTGTGAGACAATGGCAGTGCGTTACTAAGTCTTGCTTCCGCTTCTGCTTCCATCGCCCGTGAAAACCAAGCTTTAATCTGCTGCAGCCTTGTCTCATACTGCACAGACAAATCATACCATCAGATTCATATTGTGTAACTGTATTTGCACGTTTTTTCACATTTTATTTTTTTCATATTTTATTTTTTTCAAAGATCACTTTCAGTATTATATCATAATATATAGGCACGTTGGAACGATAAAATCTTCCTTATATCTTTTATACTTAGAAAGAGAAAATGTACTAGAGGCATTCAGAGTAATTCATGCATATCAGATATCCACAAATATCAATTTGTCATTGATATTTTGATATTATTTAAATGTACAAAGAAAATTCTTATACCCAAAGCCAGCCATCAACGTTGTTGAGGAAAAGAAATACATTTAGATTTTTGCATATAAATGTCTTATATATGTCTTGTACTAGTAAGCACGTGTTCAGAAAGGCAATACATAGAATAGTGCTCGAGTATAGAGTGGTTTTCAATAACCCATGGAACAAAGTGTATTAGTTAGAGTGTTGTAGTCAGATAAATACAGTACGAAACAAAAGAATTAGAGTACAGTAATAAACTAAGTGTATTTCAGCGGGTTTCTGAAAACCACTCTATGTCATACAATCGAACATCCACTAAAGGTCCGTACACTAGGTAACATTCCTTGTGACTTTTTCTGCAACATTACGCAGAGGGCTGCACATGTGTCCATTCTACAACAGTTGCGCGCAACAACAGTTTCAGGTTTAGGATCGAGTGCTACTTGTGTAACTTTTTAGCAACGTTGCGCGCAACATTGCAGGGGTGGACACACGGCGTAACTGTGTTGCGCGCAACATTGCTGGGGTAGACACACGGTGTAACTGTGTTGCGCGCAACATTGCAGGGGTGGATACACGGTACAACTGTTGTGCGCAACATTGCAGGGGTGGATACACGGTGTAACTGTGCTGCGTGCAACATTGCAGGGGTGATCACACGGTGCAACTGTGTTGCGTGCAACATTACAGGGGTGGACACACGGTGTAACTGTGTTGCGCGCAACATTGCAGGGGTAGACACACGGTGTAACTGTGTTGCGTGCAACATTGCAGGGGTGGACATACGGTGCAAATGTGTTGCGCGCATCATTGCAGGGGTGGACACACGGTGCAAATGTGTTGCGCGCAACATTGCAGAGATGGATACACGGTGCAACTGTGTTGCGCGCAACATTGTAGGGGTGGACAAACGATGTAACTGTGTTGCGTGCAATGTTGCAGAAAAAGTTGCATCGCGTGCAACCATCGGTTTCTTCTCTTGACAAATTTTGCGTCTTTAACCTCTTATAAGCAGTACCTTTCGTAAGTGATCAACCAATTTCTGGTCCCGAGGGTTACCACTTACGGGAGAATCAACTATATGTTAGTCAGCGTGTGTCTATTCAGCTATGGATGCGCGCGGGAAGCTCAAAGCTTTGTAAGAGATCACTTGACAAGAGCCATATAAATGACAGAAACAATGAAACATTTTACATCAAAACGAACTAAAAATTGCAGGGGGAAAGGGAGCTTTTTCGTTCCAGTTGTCATGCGGTGCAACTATCACAGGAAGTTATATATATCACAAGATGATAGTAATGGAGAATATTTACACCAACAGATTGCACTAAAAATAGACTGTATTTAATACAAGCAGGAACAAAACTAACTAAATTACTGGGTTGCATGTGACGTCACAGCAGCCATCTTGGATGAACTTCAGTAAAAGGTTTCTCATTCATTGTTCAAATATTTACAAAAGATTTCTCATTTTCATTTTATTATCATTATTGTCCCTTGTTTGTTCATCCAAAATTGCTACTACTTCATTGTCTTTTGATTCTCAAAGGAATGGATGAAACCCTATAATTAAACAATAGAAAACAAAGGATCTTACACTTTATTCAGTACTTTTTACATCTAGTACATTTTTATGCTAATGTCGAATGCACTCGACTGTACTTTTCGGTACCGTTGCATCGTCTGTACAGCGTCTTGTTCCGTAGCACGTACATTTCTTGATTTGTCTTGAAGATGATCTAAAACTTAACCGTATTTGAAATGGTCAAAGAAGATTGGATATACGTCGACGAGCTGCCCGTCAAGTCAGTAGACTCAATGTATACTAGAAATGCAAGAACAACAGGTTTGTGTACAAATGATACCAATTGAAATAGATTAAGGAACTCAATACTGGTCATTTAGTGTGCAAAACTAACCTTCCCCACAACGTAAGCCTTGACCAAACCCCAGAAAGTTTAGTTATGTTCGCAGATCGACCTCAGTAGAAATGTTATACTCAAACAAAACGCCTGAACACTGGAGGTTTTCCTAGGTTTTATTAATCCGCCGCCGTGCAATCTATGCCTTCGATCCTGACTTCAATTTGAATTGTATCTAATGATTTTAAGTAATACCATGGCACTGAGGGCTATTAGTGATTAAATTAACCTCCCTAGGGTGAATCAACTCAGTTCTAAATCTCCCTTCTCTATTCATGAAGGAGCGCGCAGGCTCGTAACATGGTACATTTTCGTCCCACTGATCCCGGGTTTTTACGGGAATTTTGAATTCCTGAGCCCATATTTTTAGACAGTTTTGATCCCTGATCCTTGGTGCAAAAAACTCAGCTGATCCCTGATCCTGACTCAATGTCCCTGATCCTCGATCCCACCCATTTGATCCCTGAGCCCTGCTCTCTGATCCTTGATCCTGGCCGTAATTTGGAACTTGATAACCTGATCCCATATACCATGTTACGAGCCTGAAGGAGGGATGCCAGTAAAGGTCAGTACACACGAGGGAGCTTGCTCCTGCACCATGCTCCCACAACACACTCCTGGGTCATTTTGCACAACCAGTACACACGAGGGAGCATGCTGCGGGAGCTTGCTGCATGCAATAATTTGCTCCCTCACATTTAGCCAGTTTGATGTCAGGAAGCATGATCAGGGAGCAAAACATTTGTAACGCATGTTGCGGGAGCATGCTACCTCGTTAACACAGGAAGCCCAAGCTCGGTGGTAGTGGTTACCAATTCATGTTACGCTTACGCCAATTGACTATACAAGGAATCATAATCATATCTCGGCAGGGATAACTCGCCTTAATGTAAGACCTAATTATCAGTTTGTCGTTTATTTTTTTTTTCGTCTTTTCTATATAGGGGCCGGAGTCAATTGACCTGCTTTCGTGAAATACTTGGGGCTTCGAGAGGACAACACTAGATCACCGATGGAGACAATAAACCTGGATGAAATATACTACACTCTCAAATAGTGATATTATAATCACACGCCAATGCATTTAAACAAAGGATTCAAAATTCTCGAATTAAAAAGACCTTTGTTTAACGTCATTAGTGGGTAATTCTAATATCAACTATTGAGAGACCCTCGTTGTGGTCTGAGTCTGTGTCGTGACCTTTAGGGGGTGTTTACACGGTACTAGGATCATCCTAGTAGGCGGATCATCCTACCTGCGATATATTTACTGCATTTTTTTACATGGAAATTTGTGTCTTCATATCGGGTACTAGGATCATCCTACTAAACAGAGTGCAGTAAATGTATAGCAGGTAGGATGATTCTCCTACTAGGATGATCCTAGTGCTAGGACGATCCTAGTGTCATGTAAACACCCCCTTAGATGTAGAGATCGACCGTTATTTTCACGCACTGTCGATCAGTTTATATACAACGCATAATCCACAACGCGTAGGATCATCTGCGTAGGGCTCAGATTTCTGGCCACTTTAATTTGATCTTAAGCCCGGTTCTCACTAGCGACGCAATATATGCAGACTCAGAAATATACCGCTAATCGGCAGAGCTTGTCTTTTGTCACATCCGAAGTGATCAATATGATACTGAGTCTGCACTTAAGCTTGCTTGGGGATAACGCTGACGCAGACTTCCACTATTGAAATTAATCACATCGGAGCAAGAGACCATAACACTAATGGAGCGAAACTCGGTATTGATGTCTGTGCGATGTTCATGGCGACTAAGGCTATTTTTAGTAACTTCGCCATCGCGCGCGCAAGGCTCTTTAACACTATGAGAATTCAAATGCCGAAATCAAACGGTCCCATCCGCGCGCACGTCAAAAAACAAAATCTATTACTCAGAACCTTGCGCTCGCGATGGTGAAGTTACTAAAAATAGCCTTAATCGCCACGAACATCGCACAGACATCAATACTGAGTTTTCCTCTCTTAGTATTATGGTCTCTTGATCGAGGCCACAGCAATGATATGGTGCCACGCATGTAAAACCGCGCGTTCTTGCTCTTAACGTTTTGACGCCTGATGACTTTCTAATTATAAGTGCTAGCATTCCTCCATTCCACAGCTTTATCATCAGCCCCTGCTATACACCTTTGATGAGTATAGACGAACGTATTGTAGATAACCTTAAATTTAAAACGTTTTGCGCAACCCACCACCGTAGCCAATGCAAAATGGCCAAAAAGCAGAAAAAAGCAAGAGCTATTACATATGTGCAAAATGGTGAAGAAAGAACCCAAAATCGACAAAAAGTAAAGGATATAGCCCTTGCAAACTGGCCAAAAATCGAGAAAACGCAAAACCTAGAGACAATGCAAAAAGGTCAAAAATGAACAAAAATCCAGAAAATGAAAATACTATAACCCGGCAATTTAAAATGATCAAAAACGGTCCGAAATCAAAACAAATGCTAAGGCTTTAGCCCATGCAAAATAGTCAAAAATGGCCCAAAATTATAAAAATGCAAAGGCTATAGCCCATTTTTTGGTCACTTTTGCGGATTTTTATTGGGCTATAGGCTTTGCATTTTATCGATTTTTTGTAATTTTTGAGCATTTTTAATGGGCTATAGCCTTTGCATTTTATCGATTTTTGATCATTTTTGAGCATTTTTAATGAGCTATAGCCTTTGCATTTTATCGATTTTTGATCAATTTTGCGCATTTTTAATGAGCTATAGCCTTTCCATTTTATCGATTTTTGGTCATTTTTGCGCATTTTTGATGGGCCATAGCCTTTGCATTTTCTGGATTTTTGGTCATTTTGGGGCATTTTCAATGGACTATAGCCTTTGCATTTTATCGATTTTTGGTCATTTTTGAGCATTTTTGATGGGCTATAGCCTTTGCATTTTATCGATTTTTGGTCATTTTTAAGCATTTTTGATGGGCTATAGGCTTTGCATTTTATCGATTTTTGGTCATTTTTTCGCATTTTCAATGGGCTATAGGCTTTGCATTTTATCGATTTTTGGTCATTTTTTCGCATTTTCAATGGGCTATAGCCTTTGCATTTTATCGATTTTTGGTCATTTTTGAGCATTTTTGATGGGCTATAGCCTTTGCATTTTATCGATTTTTGGTCAATTTTGCGCATTTTTAATGAGCTATAGCCTTTGCATTTTCTGGATTTTTGGTCATTTTTGGGCATTTTTAATGGGCTATAGCCTTTGCATTTTATCGATTTTTGATCAATTTTGAGCATTTTTGATGGGCTATAGCCTTTGCATTTTATCGATTTTTGGTCATTTTTGCGCATTTTTGATGGGCTATAGCCTTTGCATTTTCTGGATTTTTGGTCATTTTTGGGCATTTTCAATGGGCTATAGCCTTTGCATTTTATCGATTTTTGGACATTTTTGCGCATTTTTAATGGGCTATAGGCTTTGCATTTTATCGATTTTTGGTCATTTTTGGTCATTTTCAATGGGCTATAGCCTTTGCATTTTATCGATTTTTGGACATTTTTGCGCATTTTTAATGGGCTATAGGCTTTGCATTTTATCGATTTTTGGTCATTTTTGGTCATTTTCAATGGGCTATAGCCTTTGCATTTTATCGATTTTTGGTCATTTTTGAGCATTTTTGATGGGCTATAGCCTTTGCATTTTCTGGATTTTTGGTCATTTTTGAGCATTTTTGATGGGCTATAGCCTTTGCGTTTTATCGATTTTTGGTCATTTTGGAGCATTTTTGATGGGCTATAGCCTTTGCATTTTATCGATTTTTGGTCATTTTTGAGCATTTTTGATGGGCTATAGGCTTTACATTTTATCGATTTTTGGTCATTTTTGGTCATTTTCAATGGGCTATAGCCTTTGCATTTTATCGATTTTTGGTCAAGTTTGCTCATTTTTAATGAGCTATAGCCTTTGCATTTTCTGGATTTTTGGTCATTTTTGGGCATTTTCAATGGGCTATAGCTTTTGCGTTTTATCGATTTTTGGTCATTTTTGAGTATTTTTGATGGGCTATAGCCTTTGCATTTTATCGATTTTTGGTCATTTTTGAGCATTTTTGATGGGCTATAGCCTTTGCATTTTATCGATTTTTGGTCAATTTTGCGCATTTTTAATGAGCTATAGCCTTTGCATTTTATCGATTTTTGGTCATTTTTGGGCATTTTCAATGGGCTATAGCCTTTGCATTTTATCGATTTTTGATCAATTTTGCGCATTTTTAATGAGCTATAGCCTTTGCATTTTATCGATTTTTGGTCATTTTTGCGCATTTTTGATGGGCTATAGCCTTTGCATTTTCTGGATTTTTGGTCATTTTGGGGCATTTTCAATGGGCTATAGCCTTTGCATTTTATCGATTTTTGGTCATTTTTGAGCATTTTTGATGGGCTATAGCCTTTGCATTTTATCGATTTTTGGTCATTTTTGAGCATTTTTGATGGGCTATAGCCTTTGCATTTTATCGATTTTTGGTCATTTTTACGCATTTTTG